>JAEAOA010001601.1:85000-307500 GCA_016746295.1 Potamilus streckersoni
TTTTGAATTAGATCACAGGGACTGCTTATATTGTTTTTTAATTGACCACTCTAGTGGCATAAGTGGTTAGTGTCTGCCTCGGATACCGGAGATCATGGTTTCGAACCCATTCCGAGTCATACCAAAGACTTTTAAAAGTAGTACAAACATCCGCCTCGCTTGGCGCTCAGCATTAAGAGGTTGGTGTCTGGACCAGTCAGCTTTGGTGTCAGAATAATATGATTCTGTGGGACATGATGTATCAGTAATCGACATCTCTCTAAACTGCAACGCTGCAGATATCGTTGAGATATGGCTGAAAAATTGTTAAAGCTACGTTAAACACACACACATATGCACACAGATACACGCACATACACACATACATACACACATACAGGCATATTATTTATTGATGGATTTCATGTTTAGTATGACATTTCATGACAATTGGGTGACCCTCATTCCATTAAAATCAAGGATTTATTATACTATCTAGAGTAAATTCTTACCACTTTGAATGTTTGTGTTTGTACCTGTTGCTAACGTCTTGGTAGTCGAGGGTTTAAGTGCATGTTAGTATCACCACCTTGTAATTCTAAAACAAGTAACATAAAAGAGTGAGAAGTAAACAAGTTTTGTAAAATTCTACAAATAATTTATTTTTAATAATATTCCAGGAGAAACAAATTACAGAACACAACAATACAATCAATTCTAGTATGATCTTAAAGTATGCATAATTTATTTCTAGAAAAACAAGATTATATCGTCCTCTACCTGACTTCAGATCACAATTAGCATTTTCCATATATAAAAACATTACCTAATGAAAGGATTCCTTCAGGAAGGTTCTTAATGTTTATAAGATAGAATCTCATATATAATTAGAATTCTATTTATCAATTTATTGTCTAAAATATACAATAAAAAACCCCAACAGGTTGACCTAGCAATTCATGGGGAATTTCCAAAGTTCTAGATTCAGATTTAGGTAAATATGCGTGTTACCAACCCAAAATCAACGATTTAGGCCAGGTACAAAATAAAATTGATTTGAGATAAGGGCATGTCCAAAATACATAATCTATCTCATACAATAAAAAGTAAAAAAGCTTAATAAAATAACAAACGAACAATGCAGATTAATATATACATTATAGTTAGTTTCATACTATGGGGGTTTCTTCAAAGAAATTTGATGCATCTCTCTCGAGCGTTTCAACTTAACCTAAATGTCGGCCAAAGTTTCCTTTCCATTCTCTTCCATCTGTTCAGTATTACAACTTTCCTTTCTTTCCTCTTCTTCTTGTGTCTAAATTTCCTTCTTTTCCTTGCAAAGAATATATTAAAAAGTCATGCAAAGCGAAAATTAAAGTCATGTCCCTCATTCTGCTTCAACAGCAATATTGATCATGATATAAATTTGAATAAAGAATTTATCCACAGCAAAAAAATCACATTAAAAGTAGAAAGTTAGCATTAAAAACCCAAATTCAAAATTTAAGTCGAAAAGCAAATTTCAAAATTTTGGAAAAGAATAAAAATTTTTAAAAATTTTGTTTAAAAAGAAAAGAACAAAATAAGTAAATTTCAATTTAATTGTAAAATTGAATTTTGAAAAAAAAACACGTTGAAAATAATAATTTAAACAAAACAAAAATTAAAGATTATGAATATTTAAATTAAAGAATGAAAAAATATTAGGAAAATGAAATATCAAACCGTCAGAAACTGATAAGTGAAAATGTTGCATTGCAAATGAGATATAAATCAAATATATTTCAAATTTGAAACATTGATACAAACTGAAAATGACGTTCAAAAACTGAATTTATAACGAAGATATACAATCAGTTTAAATATGAAAATTGCTAAATATAGATAAAAAGTAAACTTTGGAAACAAATGTGGAGATGAGAACAGAAAATATCAGTAGTATTAGAAAACCATATTTCTAGCGCAAACCCTATTTTTACCCCTTTTCACTATCAGAAATAGTCAAAATTACCCACACTTTTAAACTAAAACTCTTACCCCACCCCTTTTCTCAAAAGGATAATCAGGTTTCTAGCGCAAACCCTATTTTTACCTATCAGAACAGGAAATACTGTAATGCGTGGAATGTTCTCGAACAAGGAAATATTGTAATGCGCATGCGTGGAATGATCTCAAACAAGGAAATACAGTAATACGCATGCGTGGAATGTTCTCGAACTAGACTAATCGCAGCATATAAAAGGCAAGAACGAGCTTAATAAATCAGTCTGAGGCAGGAGTTTGACCCGGTAACAGCTATACTGAGATCACGCAGACACCCAAGCAGAAATTAAACTTGGCATTTGTGAAAAGGTAAGTACATTATTCTTAAGTTTAGATAAAATTTTACATTATATCTTTTGATAATCGTTTTCATATTTGCTAACCCTCACTGGTAAAATATCTGTTAACATATTGTCAATAATGCGAAACTCACGTATTAAATCGTCCATATCATATTTTACCCCTCGCAAGTAAGATCGTATCTGATCAAGTAGTTTTTTGTAAGTTATAATGGCTGTTTGACATCCATGCTGTTTTATTAAAAGTTTTGGTTCAACTTTTTTACATGCTACTGTAAGGGAAACACCAACACCGGATATGATTAACAAAAACGGATTTAATGATGCTCCGCTTGAAATTATATCAGAACTGGTCATTAACAAAGGTATATATGATATTATTCGAAGTATTTTGTTGTAATATTTGTAACATTTTTCACGCATAAAAGATTTTTGTGATAATGTCTGTAATATTGTATTAACGCGTCCATATCCTGTTCTGGAATATCTTTTGAAATATGATTGAAATCAACTATACTTCTTTTCATTATTATATTAGTTCACATAGTCCCATGTTTGGTTAAGTAGTAGGTAAAACTTTGTGTTTCAGCTATAAATTCCAAACACCACAGATAAGGGCCTACAAAATTTTCATCAGTTGGTTCAAGTATAAATTCTTCCTCAGAAATTTTGTTTATTATTACAGATAATACCCCAGATAAGTCATCATTTGAATGGCGCCACGAATATGTGGTAAATATTTTAAACTTTGCACTGCTAAGCACTGACAATCTATACATACCGGTAACTTCTGCCATATTGATTGATATAGTTGTTTTGTGATGTCCATCCACTATAACCGGATGCAACAGTATACTCAATATTTTTAATGTTCTTGTGAGGAATTTTAATCATACTCGTTTTCTCAATAATACTAGGAATTCCAGTAATAATATCATTAAGTTTTGTGTTAATATCATTGAGTTTTGTGTTAATATTAACGAGTGTAATGTCAACATTTTACGGATTTCCAAAAAATTCATTTTTAAGTGTGTTTATGTTTCTGCGAAAACTTAAAAACGTGTTCACGTGACCAAGAAATTCATTTTTGAGCGCGGTTATTTCATTATTGATTGGAGCTTCCTTATCATCAATATATTTCTTTGTTGCAGAATCAAATTCAGACTCTGGTATTCTGAGGTAAGTAATGCTATTATTGTTTATGTTGAAAAAATGCACGCATCATACCACCATGCACCGACAGGTACTTTGATTCCTGATCATCAACATATTTCTTCGTAGCAGCGTCATTATCCTCACTTGGGTTCCCAAGGTATGTAATCTTGTTCTGGTTCATAACAATATTTGACCTACCAGAATCTTGTATCTTACCTCGATTGTTAAAAGTAACGATATTATCAGCAACCGCAGTAGGATTTCGTACAATTACATCTGACAGTTGTACATTCCTCGTATTTAATCGTCCTTGTTTGTCCTGGAAAACGACCACTTCATTTGAATCTACACTTGCAACATTTAGCAAATTATTGATTTTATTTTTGAGCTGATCAAGAGTTGCATACTTAGACAAGTAACCTTGATAACCTTCTGTTGATAAATCTCCTGCTAATGTTCCAAACTTTGTATAGTAACTCATTATTTACTGTCCTGCATAAAATTATCAACATTAGTTTAATATTATATAAAATTTGAACAACAATGGCAATATCGACAATATTAAACTTTGATACAGAGAGACTAGTGAAGCATAAACATAATAATGAACTTCCTGATTGTCATTATCTTATTGATGGGCGAACTGGATTTGGAAAAACAAATTTGCTTATGAACTTGCTTCTTGGTGATAATTTTAACTAAGATAGAGTTTATATTTACACAATCAATCCACAACAAGATCAGTACGAGTTATTAAGCGAATATAATAACAAGCTTCGTGATGATCTTAAAGCTGGTGATGTTTTTTTTTAAAATTAGGCAGCCAGAAGATCTTATTCCAGTTAATCAACTTGATGCAGATGAACACAAAATAGTAGTTTTTGATGATATTCCGCTAAATACCATGGAGATAAATAGAATAAGATCGTATTTCTCATTGTCACGTAATAAACAGTGTAATTCTGTTTATCTCGCTCAAGGTTTTTATAATGTTGACATATTTATTTGGCGAAATACTGGTTGTTTTATACTATTTCCAGGACTGGACAATGTTGACGTTAGAAATATTGCGAACGAGCAATGCGGTGACGTGACAAAAGATAAATTTATTGAACTTTATCGTAATGCCACAAAGGATATATACAACTTTTTCTTATTTGATAAATATACAAATGATCCAACTAAAATGTTTCGCTGTTGTATTAGCAGTTACGTACAGTAAACCGTGGTTTAGTTTATAAAGTTATAATAATAATTATGGACAAACAAGCAAAATATAGAAAAAATATAGAAGATCTCAAAAAAACCTTGCTCAATTTCAGGCACCACTTAAGCAAGAAGTCCAGCAAGCACGGCGTGGACAAGTAACTGCTACAGAAGCAACAGCTACAATTTTCAAACCAGTTACTGAATCACTACTTGGAAAACAACCTGAAACTAAACCACTATCAGAAGAAGAACTTAAATAACTGCAAGAAAAAGGGTTGGTTGGAATTGTTCAAGAACAACAAGAAGCAGCTGCTGCAAAAATTGTTACTAGATCTGATAAGAAAAAAAAAAGAAAACTAAGTGAGGCACTTACAGCAAATATAGCTGATCCTGCTGCTAGACAAGCTGAAACAGATCGTTTGATAAATAATCCGCTGGAACTTGAGCGAAGATTGGCAGAGTTAACAACGCAAGGAATAAAAAATATTATGACAAATTTATTAGGAGAAATAAAAGATATCAAAGAGGAGAAAAAAAGAGTTGGTGAGCTTACTGTAAAGTTTATGGACGTTGGAGAGAAAAGACTTTTTTTTTTAAAAAAAAGCAAATGATGAGATATTAGGTAATGAATTCGATGAATTGGTAAAGAAAGAAAATATAAAAGATATTGATAATATAAATAAGTGGACTGATGCAGAATATCAAGCATTATTCGATAGATTAAATGCAATACTTAAAGACGGAGTTGCTGCTAAAGATGAATTAAACACGGTTACAGAAATTGAGAATATGTATCCACGTTATGATAGAATGAGATATAGTGTTATTGATTTCATGTTTGGAAGAACAACATAAAATGCTAGAGCAAAACCTTTTGGAGTTTTAAAAGGAAATTTACTACACTCGATAAAACTCGTGTAGAAAAAATAAAGAAAAACAGGAACAGGCCTCAGTATATTTACATAAACAACTGAAATAATATGTAGATAATTGCTATTAATATCATCTAAAGAAGCTGGGAATGCTAGTGTTGAAATTGATAATGAAATCATTGGCATACTTGATCATCTAAGATCGAGTGGATTATTAACATCTGACGAATATGAAACTTTACACCGCGACTTAATTTTGTAAAATGATCTAATATAAAAAATGTTAACATTATTGCTAGACTCTAGTGAGTCTGAGAAAGATAGCGCAAAGTTTTCAGCAAATTATATTCCTCCTATACAACTAGATCCTGCAAAACAATATGAGATTGGATTAATTTCTTGTACTTGCTGGAATTCTATGCCTAACGTGAAAACTGATGTTAATGATGAAATTTGGTTTACTACGATTACATCTTCAATATCTACAACAAAATATTAAAAATTCCACAAGGAGCTTATAATATTACTGATCTAAACATGACAATCAAAGAGCTCATAAGAAAAGCTGGCGGTGTAACTGATAATTTTAAGTTGGCAGCGAATTATAACACATTTCGAGCTAGGATAACTTTAAAAATATGTTAATCGTTCTTGAACCAAGAGAAAGAAGTATTGCACAACTGTTAGGATTTACTGAAAATTGTTACACTGCTCTTGATCATGCTATTACGTATGACAGTGAACTGCCAGTAAATATAACAGAAGTAAATACAATATTAGTAAATTGCTCTATTGCTTCTGGCTCTTACACATCAAAAGGTAGCAAGGGTCAAACGATTTAGAGTTTCTTAGCAGAAGTTCCGCCAGGTTCTCTCATGCAAATAACTCCACGACATATTATCTATTATCCTTTAAATATTGAAAATGAAATATCAAGTATAATAATGCAGTTGACAGATCAATCTGGAAAACAGTTGCATTTTAATAATGAAGTTGTAACTTATTATTTACATCTACACGAGGAACAGTAAACAATAAAAATTATATACAACATCAGATATAATGAAACAAAGAAAACAAATTATCGAAGAAAAATAGTAGGAGAATTTTTTTGGAAATATATTGATTAAAGTTATTGAAAATGTCCCGGGTATACCGCGTAAAGTTGCACTAATTGCTTTTGACGCAAGTAAAACTTTTGCAACTGGGGATGAATCTGCTGCTGAGACTGCGGTTGGACAAAAAAATAGATGATAAAATAAAGGAGATCCGCCGACTGCATCTGAAATACAACAAGCTATCTCAGAAATCGCTCCAACAAAACAAACTCAGAGAGCAATGATAACAACAACAACAACAAAAAAAACTATTATCACAAAAGGGCGAGCAGATCATACTAAAATTAATATCTAAAGTAACAGCGCCACAATAGTATCTCGATGAGAATTCTTACGAACCAAATAAAGCTGTTATCAGAACATTTAATACCAGAGACGAAGATGTATTTCTATTGCCACATAAGGCTGTTAGAAGTTCGTGGTCAGATTATGACAGTGGCTAATCAACCTGCTGCAATTGCAGTTGGAGCAGAAGTAGCTCTTATAAATAAAGGCTGGTGTTTATTCAAAAGTGCTTGATATCAACTGGCCAATCAAACTATAGAAGATATTTCAGGTCATGTACAAGTTGCAAGTACAATTTTAAACATTTCGTTTTCAGATGATTACTCGAGAAAAACTGCAAAGAACATGATGTGGTTTAAAGATACTGGACGGGGTATAGCTGAATCAACCGAATTTTTAAAGAGATGTGCTATAGTAAACGGAGCTAATGCAGATGAAAATGCTGGAATTGTTAAAAATTTTCTTATTGCTAATGCTGCTGCTCTTGATATTGCGACACCTGCTGCAGGGGCTAATGCAGACACTACAAGAGTTTCTCTTACGGCAGCTTTTGATAATCTTAACATAACACCACCAGCTGCAGATGCAAACGGTACTGCAATGTTATATTTGCTTCTTAACACACTTGACGTAAAAAGTCCACGTTATAACGAAGGTTTTGCTAGGCGAAGAGAACTTGCAGCATGAATACGTCAGATTACAATGATGCTTCCACTAAGTATGATTTTCGGCTTTAGTCGCGATCAAGATAAAGTTTTCCACGGAATAAAACATACTCTTATTTTAGATCGAGCAGAACAAAACGATTGCTTATTTAGATATGGAGGGGTTAATGTACAGATTATCATAAACAAACTTGCTCTGTAAATGCCACAGATAACACCGTCGACCACTAAAGTGTCAGAATCAAATAGCACACTTGAGAAGCATACAAACATAATTTATTTTAAGCAGCACAAAATATATCAAACAGCGGTTCCAAATACTACGACTACACGTGGCGGGTCACAACATCAAGCGAACAACTGCCGAGACAAATATTTGTCGTATTTCACGCCCGACAAGACAACCAACAACAAAATAATGCAATATTTGATGTTAGACGAATATATGCTAGACTAAATTCGAAGAAATATCCAGAACGAGCGATAGAATGCAATTTTTCAGATGACGCTAATAAATATATTACTCGACCGTACATGTACCTGTTTGACGCAATGCAAAAATACCAAGATGTTGAAGATGGATCTCAGATATCAGCAGAGGAATTTCGTACACTTAATACGATATTTCATTTTGATGTTACTTAACATAGCTAGCGAGCTGTAGACTACACAGCTGATATTGAAATTACCTGAACACTCGGGGCGGTTCCAGTAGCGCCGTTATACGTATACGCATTAGTGATCAGTGATAGATTTATTACGATTCTGTTGGAGGTAAAATGACAGTTCAAGTATAATCTACAGTTGTTATATAAAATGATAAAATATATTGTAAGAAAAGTATATTTGACTGATGGTCGAGTTAAACAATTAGCAGCTGCTGTTGCAAAGCGAGAAGGGGTATCATTAGAAATCAACCCTAATATTTCTGATGGTGTTTTAACAAAATTAATGCTGAAAAAATTCAAGTAAACAAGTATAATCGTAAAAAGACTTGTTTTAAATTTAAGTGCTGCACAAATAACAGCGCTGGTAAAAGAAAGTGGTTTTCTTGGTCCGGCATTGTCAGTATTAGCTGCAAACATTTTACTGGTCTTAGGCACATTAGGACTAGCAGCAACGGGAGCAGTATCTGGCGCAACGAAAAAAGCAGTTGAGGGTAATGGTATCATTCGCGGAAGTGGAATAAAAAATTGTGAAGTATGTAGCATAAATTTTATGTAATTGATATATTATAAGGAAACAACGAAAAACAAAATCGCCAGAAAAATAAAAAAAACAAAATCACCAAAAACAAAAACAAAACAAGAAAAAGAAAACAACAAAATGCAAACAAACAAAACAAGGAGGATTTATTCCGTTCTCTCCACTTTTGTCGGGACTAGCGGGAAGTCTGCTGCCAAATCTTCTAGGAATTGGGCTTGGTCTAACATTACCGGGAACACGGCCACCCCGCTAAGTAATTATGATATAATTATAAGTTAAAAAGCAGTTCCTTGATTTCACGGAGTTTATTCTAAAGATGAAATCGCAGCAATAGAAACGCCGTCAACTGTAGGTTCATGTGTGATAAATTTGCAAGATTTTAATGATGGATCCGGCGCGCATTGGGTAGCAGTTTATAATTATAATTATTTTGACTCGTTTGGACTTTCTCCAAGCGATGTCATAAAAATATATATATATGAACAAAAATATATAAAAATATATTATTCCTCAAATCAGCTCCAGCTAATTGGAACTTCTGCTTGCGGATATTACTGTATTTTGTTTATCCGACGGATCTCTCGGAGAAATCTTAATATTTTAAGTTTATTTTACAGTTTGACAAGCAACCTTCTCACGCTAATGATGAGATTGCAATTAATGTTATCTAAATTTACAAATATAATAATGTCAACATATTGTCTCAAGAAAACAGAAAATATTAAAAAATATTAATGAAACAAAAGAAAAACGAAAAATAATAGAATGATGTTAAAAAGTATTTGTGCAATCTGTGAAAAAGAAAAAATATGTTTTTAAAGAAAAAATTCACTGGGCGCTGGTTGTTCTGATATCGTCAGGAAGGTTATTTTAGTAGACGACTAAAATGATATGCAACTGTGATTCTGACAGAGATTTGTGTCTTTAGCAAAATAGAATTGTCGCATACTGTCAATGTTGTAACAACAGAGAAATAATAGGTACAGGTACAGATATACACAAAGATATTGGTAAATTACCAAAACCAAAATGCGGTTGGACTTTGCCAGGTCATCGGTATACTGGACCTTATAATCCGCTAGATCAACAACTAGATGAATACGATAATCCGTTGCCAGGACAAGAGCCTTATAATCAAGTTGATGCAATAGCGATGCGTCATGATATCTGTTATCGTGACCATGAAAACTCGAAAGCAGATTTTGATAAAGTGATGTTAGACGAATTACTTGATATGGAGCCAGCAAACATGAGAGAACGTTTTGATAGAAGATTTGTTCAGGGAATGATTGGAGTGAGATACAAATTAGGACTTGGAAACAAATTATACGATGATCTGCATAGACCTAAAAAAAGTTTCCGAGACGTAAAGTTGTTGCTAATGCCGTAGATGATATTTGGGCAATAGATTTGGTGGATGTGTCAAATCTGGCTCAGTTTAAAGTTGGCGCTGTTGGCGCTCCAAAAAAGTATTTGTTTAATGTTATAGATGTGTTTAGCAAATACGCTTTCAGTGTACCTGTTTCGGATAAGACAGGGACTTCAATGACTGATGCACTAAAACAAATGATAACTAGTACAGAAATAAAACGAATAAAATCTGGACTGATAATGGAGCTGAGTTTTTTAACAAAAAGTTTGAGCAGTTTTTAGAACAAAATAATATAAAAATATGTTACAGGAAACAAAGGTAAAAGCGTTGTTGTCGAGAGATTTAATCGCACGCTAAACGAAAAAAAATACACAAACATATGACATCTAAAAAATACAAACAGGTACATCGATGACCTTTCTCAAATCGTAGGCGAATATAATAACACGAAACATCTAACCACTAAACTATTGCCAATCGATGCTATTAAAAATCCAATATTAGCAAATGAAAACATGTACCGCAGACATAAATTTAAGGTTGGTGATAAAGTTAGAATTTCTTTGACAAAAAAGTTATTTGAAAAAGGATTTACTCAAAACTGGAGCGAAGAAGTATTGGTTGTTGATAAAGTACTCTTAACAATACCTGTGACATACGCGTTAAAAGATCTGGCAGAGAAATCGATCATAGTTAGCTTTTACGAACAAGAACTACAGAAAACTGAGCACGATGTTTTCGTTATCGAAAAAGTGATTAGGAAAAAAGGTAATAAAAGTTTAGTCAAATGGCGTGGGTATAGCGATAAATTTAACAGTTGGATTCCAACGAAACAAATTATAAAATAATGTTATTATAAATTTCCTCGTACTTTTGTTTGACAGATTAACATTTTATCGGTTTACATAACAATATTAGATATTGTCAGCGATCGTCAGAGATCGTTATCAGATTAAAAATCTTGACAAATATGAAATCGAATTTGATATTTTTCTGTCGGCTTGGAATTGTGATGTTTAAGAAAGGTCTGATTAGCCGCCAAAAGAGTTGTTGTTCAGCAACGGTAAAATTAAATTTTATATTTTTGTTTAAGCAATGTGATACTTGGCATTATATCATTCAATTGTTGGTCTTCTGTAATTAGCTCTATCAACATCGGTGACGATTTCATCGTCATCAGATTCATTGTTATGCAAAATATCATCTTCGCTATAACCAACAGATTTGTCTATAAAATTATTGTTAGTAATTGTAATATTGTCTGTGTTTTTATTGCTCACGACTTTATCGCTGGCAACATTATCACTAGTATCTTCTTCGTATAGTTGAGCGAGTCGTTTCATCAAGTTCATAGTATAATACACTTTTGTCTATTTTATTGTTATAAAATGACTGACGAGGTAAAATATCACCAAAAAGATAATATATTAAATTACAACGAACTAGCCGAAGCGGTAAGAAAATGCTTGTCAGGTTGCAGTGTATATTACGTTGACGTTATTGTAATGCAAGGTGATTCTCATAAAATATTACTAAGAGCAGCAAAAAAAATAAAATAAATAAAATAATGAAAGTGCAGTAACAACGCTAAAATTTAATCGTAATGATGTTATATCATTTGCTCATCATTGTTTGTCTAAAACCGAGCTATCAAATATTATTAATCATATCTAAAAACAATCCTGGCATCGTATTCGCTTGATAAAGCTGATTTTGTTACTCTATCAGCCACAAATTTTACTGAACTGGGATTTATCTTATAATACTTTGCCGCAGCTGAAATCGATTTAAATTTGATCTCCTCGTCCATTTTGAGGTTTAACGACACAACGGGTTTTGCTGGACATCTAAAATTAATACCACCACCTCGTCCTTTTTTCACATTTTCCTGCTGGGTGACTAGTTCTAGATTTTCCAATCGATTGTCTATTTTTACGTTATTAATGTGATTAATAATCAGATCATCGGGTATAGATCCGTTAAATACGTCGTAAACACACCTATGACCATAATAATCAACTTGATCGTTTTGTGTTCCTCAAACAATTACCCGGATATATATCCCATATTGCTCATAGTACTAAGAACTTTTTTAGTTTTTCTTTTCTAATAATACCTCAATCGTTAGCCTCGTACAAATCAAAGATTGGGTGCGGCCGAAACTCGTTTTGTAAAGATAAGTTTTCAATATTATCATCAGTGACTTTACTGTTCACATGATATACACGCTGTCCCTCTGGAATGTCATCGCAGAAGAAAGTAAATATAATTTTTTTAAGCATTGTGATCCTTTTACACTAATCTTTGCCAACAGATATTCCAGATTTGATGTTATTAACCAAACCAATTTCATTTCCAGAGTATAGGTTATACTTTGGATGAACGTGATATACCTCTTGCTCATGCGCTTGTCAGATTTGCTGTCATTATATTATTACAGATTTTTGTTTCTAATTGTTTTTTCAACCTTGGCGCATGCGCTGTTATCGATTGAACTATCAATTAGATATTAGACTATAGTATAGCAATGTTGAAATTGCGTGATATAGCCAAGAAGAGCCTTATGGGAGAACCTGATAAAATAGCGACTGCTTTTACAAGTTTTGATAATAGTTATAATTTGATAATCAAAATATTTTAGTAAATTTTACTGCAACAAATCTTTACCACTTGCTACAGACAACTGTAAAACGCGAGCTTGAAAAACACAAAAGCATAAGATTATTAGTGCAATATCATGCTATATTTTCAAAGCTACTTGTGATGGAAGAATCGACTGACAAGGAAATTACAGATCCTTATATTAACGCAAAATCAAGACGTGTTTGCTTGGGACTGATCTTTTATCACTAACTGATGAGATACACTAAGAAATTTGGAAAAAGATAGAGGAATTTACCGAATTAGGTTCGGGTTGGAAGTTTGAAATGATCAAATTTTATTTCACACAATGAAATAAGACGCATAAGTTCGTATATTGACCTGCCACCAAAAATAAAAAGTAAAAAGTGTTGTATAAACGTAAAAAAACGACGATAGCAAATGTTTCCTATGGGCTGTTGTTTCTACTCTATTTCCAGCTGAAAGAGACGCTGGTCGTGTTGATAAGTATATTAGTCACCTGTCAAGATGAAATTTGAAAGATATTGACTTTCCAGTGGCAGAAAATAAATCAGATACCAAAGTTTGAAAAGCAAAATAATATTTCGATTAACTTTTTCGGACTTGATGAAAACAAAAACGTCTATCCGAGATATATTTGAGAAAAAGCCTCACAATCGACTATAAATTTACTGTTTTATAACAATCATTATGTTTGGATTAAAAACTTTAACGGACTAGTTGGTAGACAGTATAATAAGGATAAGAACAAAAAATTCTTTTGTTATCGCTGCTTGCACGTTTGTACTAATAATGAAATATTACAAAAGCATTTGCAGTACTGTAGTGATGTACAAAGAATAACAATGCCATCTAAAAAAGATAGTGTGTTACAGTTTGTCCATTATAATCATAAACTAAAAATTCCTTTCGTCATATACGCTGATTTCGAATGCTTACTTCAACCGGTACTTGGCGTAGAAAATAAATCCCAACCAATCGAGTACGAGGAAAACTCAAAATCATGTTCCGTGCGGAGTAGCTTACAAGATAGTTTGTTGTACTGATTCGAGATTATCTACGCCAATCAAATCATATCGAGGTAAAAATCCAGCTTTCGTTTGAAAAGAGTAACTCCAATGATAAAATTAACACCTTAACAAGAATCTGATTACGAGCAAGCAGAAATTTGTTATGTCTGTGAAAAAGCTTTTGACGCTGACAACTTCAGCGACAAGAAAGTACATGACCATTGCCATTTGACCTGACAGTACCGTGGAGCGGCTCATGATCAGTGTAATTTAAAAATTTCATGCTCCGGATTTTATTCCAGTTATTCTTCACAACTTTCGAGGATATGATAGCCACATTATCGTGGAAGGTTTTGGTGAGCCTGACATAATAGCTCGTCTGAAACTTAATAACATCATCAAATGCATTCCAAATAATTTTTAAAAGTACATGTTAGTTACGCTAGGTAAATTGCGTTTTATTGACAGCATGCAATTTATGTCAGCATCGTTAGATGAGCTAGTGAAAGGTTGTAATTTGACAACCTAAGAGACCGTTTTGGAGATAAATTTAATAATCTACTAGCTAAAAAATTAATAATCTACTAGCTAAAAAATAGAGTTTTTCCATACGAATATCTAGACGATTGGAGTAAATTTGATGAAACATCTTTACCTGACAAAGACAAATTTTACTCGCATCTTAAAAATGAAACTATCACCGATGACGAGTACAAGTATGCACAAGATATCTGGAAAGAGTTTCTTTGTGAGACGTTTGATGATTATCATGATTTGTATTTGAAAACTGACGTGTTATTATTAGCAGATGTTTTTGAAAGTTTTCGAGAAGTGAGTTATAATAATTATGGACTAGATCCTTGCTGGTATCATTCTGCCCCTGGGCTGTCATTGGATGCTCTGCTAAAGTTTAGTAAGGTAAGGTTAGAATTACTGACTGACGTTGATATGTTAAACTTTATCGAAAAAGGTATCAGATGTGGTATTAGCGTGATAACGAAGAAATATGCTGAAGCAAACAACAAATATTTAAAAGAGTATAATCCCGAGCGTCCTTCGAGTTTATATATAGTTTATCTAGATTGTAACAACTTGTACGGGGGTTCAATGGCAAAACCAAAGCCTTTTGGTGGATTTCATTGGATCACGGCTGATCTCGATTATCCATCTTGGCTACACAAATTGCATAACGATTATCCTTTCTGCGAGGAATCGATGGTCGTATATTATATTTTGTTATCAGAAGAGCAACCAGCGTTATCATCACCAAGACAACATTCTCTGGTCAAGAATCTAGTACCAAATTTGCTTAATAAACGTAATTATATTTTGCATTACAAAGTGTTAAAACAAACAGTCAATGCTGGTCTTGTGTTGAGAAAAGTTCATCGTGTACTAAAATTTAATCAGTCACCGTGGATGAGAGGATACATTAACTCGAACACTTCAAGAAGAGCTGCAACAAAAACTGATTTTGAGAAAAACTTCTTTAAACTGATGGACAATGCTGGTTTTTTTTTGTAAGACGATGGAGAATATTACAAAACGCGTAAATATCGAACTAGTTAATGACACCAATCGCAGAAACAAACTTGTGTCAGATGATGATTTTGTGAGAATGAGAATTTTTGATGAGAATCTTGTTGCGATACAAAGAAGAAAAACAAGTTTAAAACTAAATAAGCCGATCAACGTTGGCGCTTCAGTGTTAGATTTATCAAAGTGACTGATGTACGATTTTCATTATAATTTTGCTAAAAACCAGTGGCCGGCCAGTAGATTATTGTTTACTGATACTGATTCGCTCGTATATGAAATTGAATGCGAGGCCATCTATCAGGACATGTATGATAATCGACATCTGTTTGATCGTTCTGATTACCCACGTGACAGTAAATTTCATGACGACACAAATAAAAAGGTTATTGATAAGTTCAAAGATGAAATGCACTCGAACACTATCAAATACTTTATCGGATTGTGCAGCAAAATGTATGCCGCATTATTAGACAATAACAAAATAACGAAAAAGCGAAAGGTCTGCCTTGCGATTTTGTTAAACAGTTAATGAAATTTGATGACTTCATTTATGCGCTTGATGGTGGTGTTTGTTTTATAAGAGCTATGGCAATTCGGACTAATCATTATAAGCTCGAAACAGATGTCATTATCAAACGTGGATTGTGTAATTTTGATGGCAAACGTTATTGTAAAAATGGAGTAGATACATTTGCCCTTGGGTATTGTCATGATGATAGATCTATACTTGACATTACTGATCGAAATTTTATCTAAACTTAAGAAATAATGTTTGAAAATTTGACAGCGACAAATAGCTTCAATAGCAAGATCAAATATCTAGTGATAGATGGCAAACAATTGAGAGTTGAAATTAATAATGAAACATCAGGTATATGTTTTAGTGGAACACGTGACAAGCTAAAACTTTCACTCATCAGATCTGATAACAGCGAGTATTTCAATTACCTCGAACAATTGTATCAAAAGTTGCTAGAGGAATTTAAAAACTTTCACAATCCGATAGGTCAACAAAAATATACTAAACTTACAATTGATCTCGATCGTCAAAATATATTTTATCGACAAAAATATCCTCTAAACAAACCACAAAAAAAGATTTGTTCGAATGTTGTCTCTGTGTGAGTGGTAAAGTAAAGTTTAATCTCTATCATCGTCATAATGAATTATTTCTAATATCAACAATTGAAACATTAATAATTGGTAATGAGGTATAAAATAATAACACTTACCTTCCTCGCTATGTGAATGTTAGTATAGCTGTTACCTGGTCAAACTCCTGCCCTAGACTGATTTATTAAGCGCGTTCTTGCCTTTTTTATGCTGCCATTAGTCAAATTCCAGAACATTCCACGCATGCGCATTACAGTATTTCCTTGTTCGAGAACATTCCATGCATGCGCATTACAGTATTTCCTGGTTCGAGAACATTCCACTCATTACAGTATTTCCTGTTCTGATAGGTAAAAATAGGGTTTGCGCTAGAAACCTGGTTATCCTTTTGAGAAAAGGGGTGGGGTAAGAGTTTTAGTTAAAAAGGGTGGGTAATTTATACTTGTTCTGATAGTGAAAAGGGGTAAAAATATAGTTTGCGTTAGAAATCTGGTTATCTAATACTACTATATCGAAAGAAAATGCGCAGTGATATGGGGTGTTGGATTGTAGATCAATTTGTGTTGGTCGCTTCAGTCGCTGCTTTATGGAATTGTGTTGGTTTTGATAGTATATCACTGGTTGTTTGAGTAGAATGGATAGGATATTCAACAATAAACACTCTCACTAATATATTGAATGGATATTGGCCACATTACATTCATCGTATTTCTATCCAGCACGACAAACACTATATTCCCACCATTATTGGTCACGTTTCATTTGTCGCTCAAGAAACAATCGACTCATACAGAACTTGCAGATAAGACATTGTTAGTGATTGAATGTGCAAGTAAACCAATGACTGTTCTTACACGTGAGTTTGTTCTTGTCTCCTTTTCACTACATGTATGATAGTGCATACGTATGTTTAGATGGATAGTGTGCATATGCCTTCTTTTGTTTCTCTCTCTTTGTACTCCTCATAGAGCAATGTGGACCCAATGCATGCAAAAGCTGGACATTATTCAACGAGTCTCATAAATTCAATATTAACTCATTGCCCATTTGGGATTCCATTTATGAGTTGTTTTTTTTTATTTCAGTGGAAATTATTCATATAGAAAGAAGAACGAATAATTTCATTCAGTCTGACAGACTGAACCAATATCAACGTTTAAAGTAGGTTATACTTTTATACCAACTATAAACCAAAGAACAAGCTTTCTTTCCTAATGAAAGAAACATTTTTAAAGACAAAATCATTGTTCAACACAGATTGTCCGGTGTGTGTGATGTTACATTGTTTGATATAGTACTGGTTAGAGTACAGTAGATTGTCTAGTTTAAAGTCTCACTTTCAAAGCTCAACATTATATTGTTACGATTTTTATCTAAAAGGATGAATATTGCATGCAGAAATTCCTCCATTTATTGTCATGGCTGGGAAAAAATGTTTTCTCCCGATAGCAGCCAACAGTAAAAATAATACTGCACAATAATTTCATAGCATTATTTTGACCAAGTAAAATCACAAAACGTAATATTTAACACATTATATTATCAAATTATGAAACTTCACATACGATCGTATCACAACATAACGTAATGATGTTCACAATGAATTAGTGATTTATAGATCTATGCATACTACCGTGCCACAACATAACATTCACTATGAATTTTTGCGTGTATGTGTGTGCATGTTGTAATGTATATTTAATTTAATTGTTTGCCTGTTAGGTTTAATTTTTTTTGTATTCCATTACATGCTAAGGTAATGTGACGTTGTTTACTGGAATTGACCTTGTCCAGATTTGAGTTCAGTCTTGTTTGACGTCAAGTATATATATATATATATATATATATATATATATATATATATATATATATATATATATATATATATATATATATATATATATATATATATATATATATATATATATATATATATATATATATATATATACATACATACATATAGTGTAATACAAAAATCCTATATACCTTGATTTCTTATATAGGAATCTGGGACGACTGTGCATATATATATGAGAATTATTTACTAGGTCGTCATGCGAGTGTGTCTGTTACGCACAAGCTTGGGTAACACCGATTCAGTGCCATCACTGTTTGGTGATGCGTGTTTAGTCGTGACGATATATGGGCTGGTGCGTGCAGGCAAGGCGATGGGTGCCGATTACTCGCGGACCTGGGTTCGAAACTCCGTAGAGTACGAATTTAATTTCTCTAACCTGTATGATAGTAGTGTTTGTATTAAACTATTATTTCTGCCCACTATTATAAAAATTTCTACTACAGAAATCAGGAATAACACTGTCTGTTCTGTCTGGTATATATTTATAATTCTTTGTAATACAAAAATCCTATATACCTTGATGTCTTACATAGGAATCTGGGACGACTGTGCCTATATATGAGAATTATTTACTAGGTCGTCATGCGAGTGTGTCTGCTACGCACAAGCTTGTATAACACCGATTCAGTGCAATCACGTTTTGGTGAAGCGTGCTTAGTCGTGTCGATATATGGGCTGGTGGTGCGTGCGTGCAGGCAAGGCGATGGGAGCCGATTACTCGCGGACCTGGGTTCGAAATTCGGTAGAGTACGAATTTAATTTCTCTAACCTGTATGATAGCATTGTTTGTATTAAACTATTATTTCTGCCAACTATTATCAAAGATTCTACTACAGAATCCAGGGATTGCACTGTCTGTTCTGTCTGATATATATATATATATATATATATATATATATATATATATATATATATATATATATATATATATATATATATATATATATATATTAAATTTGTACTCTACGGAGTTTTGAACCCAGGTTCGCGAGTAAATGGCACCAATTGCTTTGCACGCACCAACCCATATACCGTCACGACTAAGCACGCATCACCAGAAAATCACCGACCTGGGTTCGAAACTCTGTAGAGTACGAATTTAATTTCTCTAACCTGTATAATAGTATTGTTTGTATTAAATTATATATATATATATATATATATATTATATATTATATATATTATATATATATATTATATATATATTATGTATATTATATATACATACATTAATAAAGATATAGCTCTGTATTTGAATCCATACAAAAATATGCAGTATACATTTTGTAAAGGATGTTCGCCGCTATCTTTATTGCAAATTTCAGTGTGAATTTTTTTAAAAGTATCAGAGCTATTCGAAAGTTGTGGGTCAGTTTAAAATACAATTTTGAGTGTTCAATCATGCTGCTAAGTGACTGCTATTTCATTAGAAACATATCTGCAACGGATTTGATTGTTTCTCTAATTCACTCCAATCAGCAAATCACGCGCCACGTTTAGGAATGGTCTTCCTATTGCGGCTTTATTATATCGATGTCTAGCTGATATCAAAAGAACAAAAAGCTAATTTGCGGTCTTCATGGAAGTTATAAGAATATTTTACTATATTTAGATACATTTTATGTTCCCACATATACAAAGGGATAGCACTAGTGTGGTTTATAACTCATTCGATATTAGTGAGATTATTTACTGAAAGGCAATCATGTAAAGCAGGTTTCTTTAGAAATGTTATCTTGTCCAAGAAAACTTCTATTCGGATTATCCATCATCCATTCATCCTTTTACATAGATTACATTACAGTAATTTCTTGGATTACCTAGAATTCATTATGGTAATTATGTATAGTTAAAACTATTTAATGAACAGCTAATATAACAAACATATTGTTTTTCTTAGTTTATAAGTCTTCAAAATGATGTAGTCCAAAATATTTCAAAGCTATTTTGAAATAACCATTTTAAGCTTAATAGAAAGCAAGCACAAATGTTTTCAGACCGTTGTGATCATGTAATAGACCACAGCGGCCGCCACCTATGTTATATTTGTGTAACCTGCAACTTCACAACCACATTTGTTAGGAATCGATTCAAACGTGAATGTAAATTCAAACATTGCATCTAGATTTGTTAGCTGTCAATTTAGAACTGAGTGATAGTATCTTCACCAAAACATCTGCATCTGCCTTTCAAGCCAAGTAAATAATTTTATCAACGAATCCAAGTTTAGTCATACCAGGTGCTTTTCACCGTATCACGGTTTTCTAGTAGAGTCATACCAGGTGTATTCAACGTATCAGTAGTAGGTGAATGGTGAGTTCTGGCTCAGAGACCACTTAAAAGCCCCAAACAAGTACGACCGACCACTTTGTCAAAACCCAACGATCACCATCTTGTGGATGACCAATGCCTATGATTTATTATCATCAACATTATCCTTCTTTGTGAACTGTCTTATATGACAATCTATTCGACGATCGTACTTGTTTGGGGCATTTTAGGAGTCTCTGATCAATAACCAGCCTTTTCTATTGTAACTGTCAAATATTCAAACCTCGTCCCTGATGATCCATGTGTCGATTGTGAATATCAGAAGTATTTCATCATCGCGATGGGTAGAGACAAAACTTTATTTTACCGTTCACACAGCGACGAGATTCGAACAAATCTTTTATTTGCAGCTTGTGAAGAGGATATTTTTGTCGCTCAAATATACTTTTGACCGATCGAGTATGTATGTATGTATGTATGTATGTATGTATGTATGTATGTATGTATGTATGTATGTATGTATGTATGTATGTATGTATGTATGTATGTATGTATGTATGTATGTATGTATGTATGTATGTATGTATGTATGTATGTATGTATGTATGTATGTATGTATGTATGTATGTATGTATGTATGTATGTGTGTGTGTGTGTGTGTGTGTGTGTGTGTATGTATGTATGTATGTATGTATGTATGTATGTATGTATGTATGTATGTATGTATGTATGTATGTATGTATGTATGTATGTATGTATGTATGTGTGTGTGTATGCATGTATGCATGCATGCATGCATGCATGCATGCATGCATGCATGCATGCATGTATGTATGTATGTATGTATGTATGTATGTATGTATGTATGTATGTATGTATGTATGTATGTATGTATGTATGTATGTATGTATGTATGTATGTATGTATGTATGTACGGATGTACGGATGTATGTATGTATGTATGTATGTATGTATGTATGTATGTATGTATGTATGTATGTATGTATGTATGTATGTATGTATGCATGCATGCATGTATGTATGTATGCATGCATGCATGCATGCATGCATGTTGTATGTATGAATAAGTCATCATTATTTCAGCCTTTTCATTGTTTGATGGTTGGTTCCTCTTTCTTTTTTACACTGGCATATCCAAGAACTGGAATAACAAATCATTTAGCCAGTCAGCAGTTTGAAATAATACTTTTCCCCATTGTTTTTGCTGTTGTTCTTGTTGTTTTTTTTAAAAGTAAATGGAAATTAATTACTTTGAATTCTTTCTAATCAAGCCCTCTCTCCTCTCCCCTCTCCACCTCCCCCACATCCATAACCTGTTGACCGATAATTGTATCAATTATAGTGTTATAGGTTTATGTATCAATCTTTGGAATTCATAATATAGTTTTTTTATTTTAGTCGTTTGCAACAAAGATAGTTATATTTAAATCCTTTAATTCAAGCAAGACTTTCATTTATGACAAGGCAAGTCACTCTTGAAATCAACAACTAAGCAGGTCAAAAATAACACGAAGTATGAACATGGGTCACTTAAACAAAGCGACTAAATTCTAAGTGCTATTACCTATTTAGAACAACACGCGCGCTCTTGCATTTGATTGGTTCATTATTATTTGGAGGTCAGAATAGGATTGCTGGTTTATGTTAAAGACTAAGTTAATGTGAAAGGGAATAATATGCTCTAAACTATTCCAGAAATTATTTGGAATCCGAGACTGTTAATATGAAATGCAAATGGACACTAGATAATGACCATACACATATTTTATTTCATTAATGTGCATTTTTGCTAGTGTTCGTAAGAGTCAATGAGAGGAAAATAGTGATTTAACAAGATAATAAATTAAACAGGACGAGCTAAAATAGCAAAAATGTTTTACACCAGCTAAATGAAGTATAAACCAATATACTTTCAGTGGTTTCTATACACAAATTTTGAATATAAGATTTCTACATAAAGTTTAGAACTAAACTACTGAACAAAAGATTTCCAATACTATTATACATTCGGAAGAAACAATAGTTGAAAAAATTCTATAACTGCAACAGCAAATTACTAATAGAGAAATTCCAAAAACGAATTACAAATTGCAAGTGATGTAAAGGTTGCGTAAAAGACACGAAATAAAGCTGCAGGAGTGAACATTAATAGAGAGTATAAACAGCATATAATTACATAGAATTGGAAACGATTAAATAAAATAACAATACAAGAAAACATATATTGCATAGAAGAATTACAGAAGTACACCATTCAACATTCTATTTTATTTAGTAAAGCACAATCTTTATGGTTGATAAATGCATTCCAGATTAAAATAATTAACAAATATTGAATTTTACTTTGTTCTACAACTCTTTTTAATGCAGTAAATTGTTTAACTCACCTTAAGTAAGCTCACACATGAAATACATTTGAATGATTGAAAATTATGTATTATAGTGAAACTCCGTTTAAACAAATACAGCTTTCATATTTCTGACAACCACAATTTTGGAAGAATCAAATAAAAGCCTTCCATAGCTTAATGGAATCCAATATACAAATGCTATGTATATTTTCAGAAGGAAAGCAGGAAGAAAATAAATGACTTATTCAAATCAAAAAACAATATCATTTAATCTGCAGCATTTTTACATTTCAACACATCATGGCTGTAGTTATTTGAAGGGGAAAAATCAAATACTTTATGGGCAATGGGCGAGAAGAATGTAAAATTGGGCACCAATGCCATGGATAGGCAACAATTGTTGTTGCATTAGCTGCAGATACTCGTAAATATAATTATAAAGTTGGTACCAATGAATACTGCAGGCAATCGTCAGCTGAGGGAATGAATTATATCACAGATAAATGAAAGACTTTATTGGCAGGCTGGACATAGTGCTTTTATTGAAGACAGTATTAGTCTGGCAGAATGATGAACATCTACATTGAATACAGTATTTTACCTTATATGTAATCTGCAAATTAGGTGCTAATAAACAAACAGAACACGCATTGCATACACAGTCTCGACATTATCAGACACTGCTCAATAAAACCTAAAACAGATTTTTAAAAATTATATGGTCTTACTGATTTTTGCCACGTTGATCGCTGAAACTTAAGTAATCATACCTGACTGTAACAGAAATTTATATTGTTGATACAGTTGACGAGCAATTTTGAAATATCTATTTAGCTACTAATTGCGAAGGAGAGTAATTGATAGACATAGGGTCAAACGTATCATTTTTGTTGGTATTTATTTCTGTAAAGATATCAGGAAGCCAAACGGCAACCAAAGAGTAGCTAATCCTTAAGAATGATTTAAGCAATTTGAAAACTAACATGGTTTTATAATTTCAAATCCACATTGAACCTAGCGATACCAAGATCGATGGGCATTAGATGATAATGATGTTTAACTGGGTTTAACCAGTAAAAGATTGTAACATTTTCTCGTATATCCTACTAAGGATGTTAAAAAAGTTGTCCCCTTACTTTATGTGTTAATTTAATAAAGTTAAATCAGTGAAGCAAATATCTTGTGCATTAAAAATATTTTCAAATGTTTCCGGCAACAATAGAACGCTGCAAACAAAAAGCGTTAGCCGTACATTACCAATTAAGAAATGCACGAATATATCAATTATTTGATAAAGGGAGTTTTTAACAAGACTAAAGTAGTAGCAGTGATTGTGACGTTGAAGAATCTTAATAAAATTAACTGAACCCGTTTCAGTTAAAGAAGTACTATACAGTTTCGTAACACTGGTCATGCGTTTGATGTTTTGCAGTGCTGGCCATGCGTTCACGTTTCGTAAGAAAAGGCATGCGTTTATATGTTGATAATAGTGATACATTTCTTTTATCCCCATGTAACTCCTTAATTATTTATTTTTTTGTAAGACTGACCATGCGTTAATGTTTCTTAAGAGTGTCCATGCCTTCATGTTTCGTAAGACTGCCTATTACTTCATGTTTCGCAAAACTGGCCATGCTTTCATATTTTGATAATAGATACATTTCTTATTTTCCCATATAACTTTATAATAATTAAAAAAGTTGTCTCAAATTTATGATTTTGAGCTGTATGCACAAAATGATATTTTCGTCGCACAAAAAAACTTTTCGCAAACTTTGTTTGAAATTTTTTTGTCGGTTATGAAAATCACATTGTTACAAAGCTTTAAAGCAAAATCTACCATGTTAAGTTTCCAGCATTCACTTTTCTTCGCTAAACCCGAATTCACCAAATTCGCTGAAGCTATATTATTCTCTACTGTAACGGTATTAAGAGATAGATAAAAGTCTGTGGTTCTAATTATATCATTGTTCAAGCAGATTCCGCAGGACATTACGTTCGAACCAATTTCCAATTCATCAAAGCCTTTTCTATCAAGCAATTCTTCATTATTATTGTCATATTTGTGTACAAAAACTCTATTGCGACTAGCTAAAGCATCGAATATATGCGGTAATAAAAAAAGATTCATAATTTGATTGATACCTACCCCTGCGTACTGCATGATAACAGCAGCATGAAAGAGACCGACAAAATACATTAAAATATATCTGGAAGATGCTAAAATAATGGAGAGAATATAACTTTCAAACATCAATATTAATTTGATTTAAGTTTTCAAAAATTGAGTCTTATATTTCGATAATTAAAAATAAAAGAAAACAATGACGGTGTTAGACATTATCTCATAAGAAAACAATAAAAAATCATTAAACATTATTTTGTCAAAATGTATCAATACTATCTATGCTAGAATTGATGCAAGAACTTTTTTTTTTACATATTTCTTAACTTTTCGAATTTGAAAACGTTGTATTTCAGTGAAAGTCTTGTTATTGCTAGTAAAATTATGTGCGAGAAGTGTACTTCTTTCAAATTATAATTAATGGTGGAAATAAAATTTTAAACGACTTAAAACATATTTAATACTTTTAAAACTTCTTGGTAATAGTTCATTATTGTCAAAGAAGACATTGCCACAGCAACTCATCATCTACGAACGTCTTCATCTAATATCGGCCCAAGTGTTCCTGGCGCCATAACCGAATCATAAATTTCGAGCTCCTTCCCAAATTATTTTTAACCCATCTTAAATCTTTATACCTCGGGCGATTTAATAATTTTCATGTATGTCAAACCGTCTCTGTTTTCATCTTCGTGCCCACCTCCATTATATTCAAAAGATATGTTGCCAATCTCTAACAGATTTTATATATTACTGTTAAAAGCCGATACAATAGAGAAATACACACTGAATGTGCTTGTTTAAAACTGATAACGAAGTTAAAAGTCCCTGAGTTATATGTGAGTCCTTGAAGTGTAGATTATTCTCAAGCCATTAAATCGATGCTAACTAAACTAATAATCGATAGGTTTACTCAAGCCATTAAATCGATGCTAAGTTAATAATCGATAGGTTTACTCAAGCCATTAAATCGATGTTAAGTTAATAATCGATAGTTATTCTTAAGCCATTAATTCGATGCTAACTAAATTAATAATCGATAGTTATCTTCAGGTCAATAATTTCATAATAATTGAGCTAAAAACGCGCTAGTTATTTTAAATACATGTAGTTGAAAAAAAAAACTGAGTAAAAAGAGTCGTTAGTTACACTCATCTCATTAAATTGAAGATAACTGAATTAAAAAGTATTTGGCTATACGCAAGTCAGTTAGTTTTCCCCAAGTCATTGAAGTGAAGATAACTGAGTTAAAATGTCGTTGTTCTTGCTGAAGTCACAAAGCTGAAGATAAATGAGTTAAAAAGTTGTCACTGAATTCAAGAAAAATAAGTTAAAAAATTTGAAATGCGTACGTTATTCATGGGGAAGAAAACTCAAATAAAGCACAGAGTTATTCTCAATTACATATAATGTGTTCGTCGATGGCAGTTTGTAATTATTGCTGAAATTGTTCATTTTAAATTCATTCTTCAATTTTCCATTACGGTTAGACATAATCGTACAGGTTTTATGACTCATGTACTGCACAAATATCATACATTATCTCCCTATATGAATAAGCTTGGTTTTAGTTGCTTTGTATGTTATATAAATCATATAGTGCAAGATTTCGAACATTTCTTCTGACCCCAAAATTTTTTATGCTTTTTCTTTGGATGATCAGAATTGGTATTTCAATGTCTGAAAGTGCATGTCAGTGAATCGATAATTAGCAAAGTAAAGTAGTTAGGACAAGTAGTGATCTCCATTAATTTGTGTGTAATTGAGGTGTAAATCCTTTCCACCTGAGAATGTATGGTGTAACATTACAAAAGTTTGTCGGCTGACGGATCAGGTAAAAATTTATAGCGTGCTAGTCATATCATGGTCAGTTGGAAAGAGGTAGCCGCTAAGCAAGACATCTATTTATGAAAACAAACAAAGAGTGTGTATTTGATACATAATGACCAGACCTAGTTTTGTTGAGTTTTGATAGATGATATCTGACCAAAAATAAGAATATTTCGTAATCTCAGGAGAAGCTTTATTTAGGTTACTTCACTTTGAAGGAATGAAAAATGTTCCACATCAGTATTGCACAGTGGGGAAAGAACAGTCTGCAACCAAAAGGCTGATGATCAGAAGGGCTAAAGAGAAAGAGATTAGGAAAAATACGGAAACTTCAATCTATCACAAGCAGTGATTTGGAAAAGACCGGAAACACTAGGCGATGCTATCATGCTGGCAATCGAGCATTTACTTCGAAATACATTCGTGGCCTTTTCACCTCCTTAAATCCATCTTACACTTCGTTCTCCGATTATTGGAGTAATTTATTCAAGTTAAGGATCAGAGCCACATGTAATTATATCCAGAGATGTGGTTTCTTCCATGTATGCAAACCGTTATTTATCCTGGTAAATTTTCTAATGAAGCAGGGACATTACCACTGTCCGTTTTAAACCAGAACTATTAGTTCCAACAATGAATGTAAACTGCTTTGCTAAACGCGAACATAAGTCTCAGTATCTCTGCTCGTCCATTACGGCTCTGAACTGGAGTTGGTATTGCGGAACGTATTTGTGCGTCACATAGTCCACAATATGAAGACATAATTGTATTATATACTGTAATATTAAATGGCACTTCAGAGATGCTTTCAGAAAAAGTAAAGATTTGAAAAGCTCTGCTTTTACCATCATTGCCTTTACCAAGCAAATAACACCTAAACCACCAAGCATGATAATGTACTCAGATCGCCGTACAGTGGTAATTTGTCCTACTTGATCATAAACAAATTCGAGTGTTGTTCAATACGATTTTACGATGGATATATTGAATAGATTGTGTGTCATGTTGATAATATTTTCTGGCGTTGACACACATGATGGTACAAATATACCTTGGACTTGTTCTACCGTCAACTACAAGCGGGATAAATTTCTTGACATGATAGAAATGACCTGTATTTTTTGCTACTGATTTGACTAGAATTTGCAGTCAAGCGGGTACATGTTGTGCGAGTCTTCACGCGACCCCGTCGCACAAAACAATTAAAAAATTATAACATTTATATAAAATATCTACCATTGATATCATAAGAGATTATGGAAACTGATGCCGTGAAGCTGCTCGTGAACTGATTCGTCAAACTGTCAAAGATATGTTACAGTTGCGACTGGAAAACAACAATTAAATATAGCCCTGCATCCAAACATAAGAATTACGAACAAGTTAAAATGTGGTTAGAGCAACAACCTGTACCTGCATTTGGTAAACTTGAAGAACAGAATAAATGGATAAAACAAAGCAAAAGATGGGATCAGAATTAACAAAAACAACACAAATCTCGCACAATGGAAGAACAATCGGAATGAGTAGACAAAGAAGTAAAAAAAGGTTGGCAAAAGAAACTGTTAACAAAAAGGGTGAAGGCTCTGTGACTCTAAAAACATCAAGGATCGATTGGAAACGCTCGTAGGATGTACTCGGCAACAATGCACCCTAAGTCATGTACATAAAAAATTATATCGCGCTACGATACATGAACTTATTGAATATAAAACTCTAAAATTTACATACGTGAATAGGAGGTCACATTGAGTTCCGTCATTGTAATTGAAGCGCCACAATATTTAATTAACATTTGACATCCATCGCTGAGAACAGTGCAAGGTGGTCCAAAAGATATTCCCGAAAATGGACATTTTTGGGTGCATGATCAAAAGGGACTGGATATAATATTGCGCTCACGATTGACCAACTTACGGAACTAGGTGATTTATTATTAATTATATTTCAGCACCCGTGTTTCTTGCATGTTATAATAATCGATTGACACAGTTTCGTTTTACCCCTGCATGATGGGCACCATGTGGATCTTCGAGCTAAAATAATGACAATGCCACTATATGTTATAGATCGACATAATATTGACGTAATATGATGGCAGTCGTCTCTAGTCGTGTAGAAACGCTAGAAAACCCGTTTACACGACATATTACGGAAATGGCCTCCGTGACGTTGTTCGTGTATTGTTCTTAGGTGCACCAAAAGGTGCTTGCGGAATTTTATTCCCGCGCTGCAGCAATTGCTAAAGAAGTTGCAATGAGAGTCGTTGAAAGTATCAAAAACTTTGCTGTAGATCGGATGAAAATGCTAGAATTACAAGCGGATGAATCTCTTTGAGATCCACGACGACCTTTAGCGATTCGATATTCGAATACGGTTTCGCTTCCTTCAACAGAAACTATGCGGCTAACGTTGGTAAAATTATTAATAAAGCATATCACCAAAACTGTATGAAAACGTTGATTGAAAATGTAACAAAGGGAAGTGAGTTATAGTTGTCTCGCAAAGGTACTAGATAAAAATAATATAATAATAGATCAAGAATGGTTCAATTCAAAGATATATCAGGTTCCGCATATAAGATGGGCACGCCTGTATCTATGGACCGAAATAACCTTGATTCTCATTATTACTCTTACAACGGACAATCCATTCAAAGAAGAATTACAAGTGCAGGACACGTCTAAGCGTCCTGTCCTTGTCACGCATTCTTGGAATTTGATGGCAAACTTGTACAGGACGACCATACTAATTACGGTGTCAATTCTCAAGTTAAATTTGTCAACAATGGTTTCATTGTGTTGTTCAATAGTGCACATTATTCCGTCGACAGAAAGGACATCGAATCAATTCTTGACAATGCTGACGTAGTCACAACAAGTCTGACGAGTAGCCTGATGCAATGATGATTATACGAGAACAGCTGGCCCAACATTGCATGTTAAAGATACAACTAATGAATCGATCATAGACCATACACACATGGCGACAGGCCCCAACCAAATTTTAACCTTGGATTTGCACAGGTGGCGCTCTACAGTTTCATATTTACCATAGGGTTAGAATTTTAGAGAAAAATAGTTTTCCCGGGTTTCCTCACTAGTTATACTGGCTATTTAAAAGAGACTTTGTATATCTTGGGTATTGTTCAAAGAACCTTTAATTCCCTTTATTTTGATGTATGATGGATGGGTGTAATATGGGTTAGAGAGTATACAGTTTGACCTTACTCTAGATGTGCAACTTTCAAAAAAGTGCTAGCTCTACTTGCTTATTTCCACTTCTCGAACTTCAGAGGTAAATTGTTGTAGAAAAGAGAGCCGATAACTTTTTTTTACATATTATGTATTGGGTAATTCATTCATTGCACGTTTAGAAGCTGGTATTGTCTAGTTTGGCAAAATTCATTTTCCATATTTTAATAGCTGCCAAGAATAGTGTACTTTAGACAAATTCAGGTTGATTTTTGGAGCACAAGGGAGCAGTCAATTTAGTTAGCAGTGTCCTAAGATCATTTAAAATTTCCAAAAGCACAATATCCAAAGAAATTTCAGCCACATTAAATGAAAGTAGAATATAGGTATGCCAACATTCTCTCCACTATTTATGTTTAAAATGTAAACAACTTCACCCTATATACATCACTCTCTCAAAAGTACATAATAACTGGTGAGCGCCATCACAACCTCGAACACAATTCATTCAATGCAATTTGGCACGCAGGGGATGCTGCTGATAAAGTTGAGTTGTGGAAGACCAATTCACTGACTAAAGAACCATGCTTGTTATCGCTCATAAGGTCGGGAACCACGTCAGTACTGTCATTGGTAATGCATACCATGCCAGTTTACATGACAAATAAGCTCTCAACATGGCCTTACCGCCCCAAAACACGTTTTCGTGTTCGTGGCGTCAAAAATGGAGTTAGAGATGATAGTCAATAGGATACCTTAAAGTGATTGATACTTTGCTGTTAAGTGGGTTTCAGGAACCTTCTGATGCAATCCGGCTTGTAGATGCAGCAGAAAATCATATTGCGCATGCCAATCATACTTTTCGTAGGTAGAGTGGTATCCAAATATCGATATGTTTGCTTGATGTAGGACTAAAACCAAACTCATGTAAATCAACATCATACTTTTGTGAAATTGAAGCAAAGTTATTTTCATGTTGTTCAACACAAAATTCATAATAAGTTTAATTCACGTCATTTGCATATCAGTCCAAATTGCATTCATGTAAAACTCAAGTAAACTCAAATTCATGTCAGTCCAAATTGCATTCATCGAAAACTAACGTAAAGTCAAACTCATGTCAGTGCACATTGCATTCCTTGTAAAACTTAAGTCAAACTCATGTCCATGCACACTGCATTCATGTAAAACTCAAGTCAAACTCATGTCAGTGCACACTGTATTCATGTAAAACTCAAGTCAAACTCATGTCAGTCCACACTGCATTACTTGTAAAACTTAAGTCAAACTCATGTCAGTGCACACTGCATTCATGTAAAACTCAAGTCAAACTCATGTCAGTCCACACAGCATTCATGTAAAACTCAAGTCAAACTCATGTCAGTCCACACTACATTCATGTAAATCTCAAGTCAAACTCATGTCAGTCCACACTGCATTCATGTAAAACTCAAGTAAAGTCAAACTCATGTAAGTCCACAATGCATTCATGTAAAATTCAAGTAGAGTCAAACTCATGTCAGTGCAAACTGCATTCATGTAAAACTCAAGTCAAACTCATGTCAGTGTACACTGCATTCATGCAAAACTCAAGCAAAGTCAAACACATGTTCGTAAACATTGCATTCATGTAAAACTCAAGTCAAACTCATGTAAGTCCACAATGCATTCATGTAAAACTCAAGTAGAGTCAAACTCATGTCAGTGCAAACTGCATTCATGTAAAACTCAAGTAAAGTCAAACTCATGTCAGTCCACATTGCATTCATGTAAAACTCAAGTAAAGTCAAACTCATGTCAGTCCACACTGCATTCATGTAAAACTCAAGTAGAGTCAAATTCATGTCAGTGCAAACTGCATTCATGTAAAACTCAAGTAAAGTCAAACTCATGTCAGTCCACATTGCATTCATGTAAAACTCAAGTAAAGTCAAACTCATGTCAGTCCACACTGCATTCATGTAAAACTCAAGTAAAGTCAAACTCATGTCAGTGCACACTGTATTCATGTAAAACGCAAGTCAAACTCATGTCAGTACACACTGCATTCATGTAAAACTCAAGTCAAACTCATGTCAGTGCACACTCCATTCATGTAAAACTCACGTAAAGTCAAACTCATATCAGTGCACACTGCATTCATGTAAAACTCAAGTCAAACTCATGTCAGTGCACACTGCATTCATGTAAACGCAAGTCAAACTCATGTCAGTGCACACTTTATTCATGTAAAACTCAAGTCAAACTCATGTCAGTCCAAACTGCATATATATAAACTCAAGTCAAACTCATGTCAGTGCACATTGCATTCAGGTAAAACTCAAGTCAAACTCATGTCAGTGCACACTGCATTCATATAAAACTCAAGTAGATCCAAACTCATGTCAGTGCACACTGCATTAATGTAAAACTCAAGTAAAACTCATGTCATTCCACACTGCATTAATGTAAAACTCAAGTCAAAGTCATGACAGTGCTCACTGCACTCATGTAAACTCAATTAAAACTCCTCATGTCAGTGCACACTGCATGCATGTAAAACTCAAGTCAAACTCATGTCAGTCCACACTGCATTCATATAAACTCAAGTCATGCTCATGTCAGTGCACACTGCATTCACGTAACACTCAAGTCAAACTCATGTCAGTCCTCACTACATTCATGTAAAACGCAAGTAAAGTCAAACTCATGTCAGTGCACATTGCATTCATGTAAAACTCAAGTCAAATTCATGTCAGTGTACACTGCATTCCCTTGAATATGTAGTAAAGTCATTTTCATGTCAGTCAACACCGTATGTATGTGAACTTTGAGTTAAGTCAATATCATGTATGTGAAGACTGTATTCATGGAATCATGATTTTGTAAGATGGTATCTAAACAGAAACTGTTATCTATGGCCAGATTTACACTCATTTCAACTGAATTGTTTTTGTCTCTGACAGTTTCTAGGTGGTTAAAAACATGGAAATAATATGTAGCTATGGTGTGTACCTTTAGTTTAGTATATTCGTCCGTGCTTCTGAAAGATAGCACAGTCTGCCAAGCTTGCTTTGGAGAGGCATGCCATGACATTCTCTGCGTAGATAAAACAAATTCATAAACATAAATCTATTAATAGATTCTGCCTTGAGGTGTTGTCCAATTTCATCCTGTTCGAAACTGAATTGTGTATCTGGCTGAGATTGTATGCATGAAGTTTACTATGAAAAGTAAATTGAATTTGCAATATAAAGCTTTATCTAGACGATAATTTCCCAGTAAGGCATCTCTTTGCTTCGGAAATGATTAATATAATTATAAGAAGAGAGATAGAGATAATTACTTCGGATAGAAATTATCAGTTATAAATAAACTATAATTATACTACATAGGAATTAGAAGGTGCATACCATGATCTGTAAGCTTATATGAATGTTGTTACTACAGCGATAGAATATAATAAATATCGACTCAATAAAATTTCCCTGCTGCGGAAAGTCATGCTTTACTTATTCTGTTCATGAAAGATTTTCAACAGTGTTTGTTGATAATAGAAGCTGTATCTTTAATATGAGATTTCTTCTCTTGTTGTCATGGAGACTCATATTGTTAATCCAATAAATATTTTCTAACATGATTTCATGTTTTGCCCCAAATTGCCTTCTCCCCACCAATGGTCAATTATTAACAGTTTCTCATCTTGATTTCCATTGCGTAACATAACGTCAAAACAAAAGGGCCTTTCAAATATAGAATTTCCCAACCTGTCCGCAGATAGCCGCCTTCTCCATGTTAATACTATGGCGTGAGTCAGTAATGTTAAATCCCGTCATGGAGCCACTTTTGAGGGTAGATCGTCACAATGTGTTATTTCTTTTACGAATAAAGCGTTGTGTACACTTCAGATGTATACTTAAACACGTCTAATTTTTGTCTATATCTATGTACAAGTATATGCATATATATGTATGCATAAATGTTAACAATTCTAGAATCTTTGAGTAATAGCCTTAAGGCAGTGTAGATATTTGAAAGGAGAAACCAAAATTAGAAACCAACCATTATCTTCTCCCTCCCATTCATCACCGCATCTAATCTCCCATCAAGTAAATCATCAAAATCATGCACATCTATAGCATCGGTATAAATTTCCTTTCAGCGATTCGTTTAAACATACAATAGCCGCTGAAGTAAGACTGGCAAATCGGGCACTGATCAACGTATGTAGCATAAATTATTATCGAGAATTATAGAGACCGATAGAAATGAGGCTGTGGATAATATAGTATTATTGTTCCAATCCCATCCAGTCGAGAAGGCTAAAGTTGTGTTTGTGAAGATACACAAGGATTTCTAAAGAGTAGTGAGCGTTATATCCGGGAACATATATATTATGTAAGTACCGCCACTATTTTTCTTTATAATAATTTTCCTGGAAGAATCCTGATTGTTATATATTTATTTATGTAGTTTTTTGTGCAACATGCATTAATAATTGTGCAAAATGCATTAATAATAGCATGGCTTTTAAAGTGCTGGTATAAAGAAATTTGATATTGCAACTTTATTGATGCATACAATTTTTATTCACCCATTGTGTGTGAACAAAGCATATAATTTCTTTATCAGTGATGTCACTTATTGATCACTAATGGGATAAGAAGGAAACTGGAGAAAAATATGAATAATTAACTTACTACCGTTTCTTAAATGAATAAAATTATGTTACGCAATATCTTCAAATTCTCTCTCTCTCTCTCTCTCTCTCTCTCTCACACACACACACATACACACACCTTATTAAAAATACGTTGAAATGTGTAGAATAAGAGAGAAAAAGAATAATTCTGAGTTGAGAGAGAAAAAGAATAATTCTGAGTTGGATGAAACCCTTTAACATGAACTTACACTAAATAACCTTGAAGAATCCAAGCGTTTATAAATGTGTACACTTTAAATGGTGTGCTGTTACAAGAGACTAAAGATACCAAGTTATACAGCCTGCCCGGTCTAAAAGGACGGCAATAGCTTGGCTAGGCGTTACAAACATACTATAATCTCCACGATGCTCTAATAGATGCCTGGTCTTATAACAAGGATGTAAAGCAATATATATTTTAAACATTAAATCTCCCCCCTCTCTCTCTCTCTCTCTTTCTCTCTCTGATAATTGTTAAACGGACTGACTATAAGAGGACGATAAAACAATGTTGTGGTCATTGTTCCCCTCCACTAGCACACACACGGGCAAGAACACACACACACACACAGGCACACACACCCACACACACACACACACACACACACACACAGCTAGCGCTTCAGTTCACATGCCTTTGAAAATCTATCACTGAAGTAAGAAAATGTCAGTTAATTTCGGATAGGGGCAAATGTGGAAATGAATGAACTAGGTATGTCTGACACTATGAAAGCTCGCCCTTTTCGATGTCCTTCAAAATATTTAAAAAAATATCTTATCTTACCTAATAGACTGATACCTAATATACCTTACATAATAGACTGATACCTAATAGACTGATACTTAATAGACTGATTCCCAATAGACCGATACCTAATGGACTGATACCTAATGAACTGATACCTAATAGACTGATACCTAATGAACTGATACCTAATGGACTGATACCTAATAGACTGATACCTAATAGACTGATACCCAATAGACCGATATCTAATGGACTGATACCTAATAGACTGATAACTAATAGACTGATACCTAATAGACTGATACCCAATAGACCGATATCTAATGGACTGATACCTAATAGACTGATACCTAATAGACTGATACCCAATAGACCGATACTTAATAGACCGATACCTAATAGATTGATACCTAATAGACGTTATAATAATATTTGTAACATTATTTTAAGCACCAAAGTTTTTTTATGATATTATTTGTAGTATTGTATTAGTGCGTCAACATCCTGTTCTGGAATATCTTTTGAAATATGATTGAAATCAACTATACTTTTTTTCATTATAATATTTGTTCACATAATCTCAGGCTTGATTAAGTAACTAGTTGAGGGTGTTCAGCCACAAATTCCAGACAATACAATATGACGCAGCAGTTAATTTTTTGTCATCTGCTATTAGCATAAAAGTTTCTTCAACATCTTTGTTTAACACAATAGACACGGTTCCAGAGAAATTATCAGTCGAGTGACGCCATGGAAATAATGTAAATATATTAAACTTTGCACTGCTCAACACGGACAATCTATACACACCAGTGACCTCTGCAGTATGTTTGAGAGTGTTATTTTGCGGCGACCAAGTAGACATTCCAGAAGCAACAGTATAGAACATTTTTTAATCTGAGTGTGAGTAATTTTAATCATTCTTTTTTTCTCAACAATACTAGGAATTCCACTAATAATATCGTTGAGTTTTTGTGTTAATATTATCGAGTGTAATATCAACAGATGGCGGACTTCCAAAAAATTCGTTATTGGTTTTGTTTATGTTTCTGCGAAAATTTAAAAACGTGGTGATGTGATTAGTAAAATCAGTTTTGAACTTGGTGATTTCATTGTTGATATCATCAACATATTCTTTGTTACAGCATCAAAATCAGATTCTGGTGTTCTAAGATTATTGATGCCATTATTGTTCATGTTGAGAAATGCACGCATATACCGCCATGCGCCGACACGTACTTTGATTCCTGATCATCACATATTTCTTAGTAGCAGCGTCATTATCCTCAGTTGGGTTTCCAAGGTATGTGATCTTTGTTCTGGTTCATAGCAATGTTTCCCGTAAATAAATCACCTGCTTTTCTAACATAATCGTTAACTGACCTACCCGAATCTTCTATCTTACCTTGATTATTAAAAGTAACAATATTATTAGCAACTGCAGTAGGATTTCGTACTAGTACATCTGATAGTTGTACATTACTCGTCTTTAATCGTCCTTGTTTTGTCCTGGAAAACTACAACTTCATTTGGATCTACACTTGCAACGTTTAACAAATTGTTGATTTCATTTTTGAGCTTATCAAGAGTCGCATACTTGGATAAGTCACCCTGGTAACCTTCTGTTAATAAATCTACTGCTAATGTTCCAAATTTTGTATAGTAGCTCATTATACATACCGTTCTACACAAAATTGTTGGATTAATATAACATAAAATTATACGATGGCGAAGATAATAAACTTTGACACCGAGCGATTGGTGAAGCATAAACATAACAATGAACTTCCAGACTGTCATTATCTTATTGTTGGGCGAACTGGATCTGGTAAAACAAATTTGTTATTAAATCTTTTACTCAATAATAACTTTAACTATGATAAGGCTATATTTACACCATCAACCCCCAACAAGACAAATACGAAATTATTAAACGAGTATAATGATAAACTTCGTGATGACCTTGGCATGTGATGATATATTTTTGATAAAACAACCAGAAGAACTCGTTCCAGTGAATGAACTCGATTCGTCAGAGCAGAAGATAATCGTCTTTGATGATATTCCGCTAAACAATGAGGAAATGAACAAGATTAGATCATATTTTTCACTATCACGTAATAAAAGATGTAATTCTGTTTATCTTGCCCAAGTTTTTTATATTTTTGATAGTTTTATTAGGCGAAATACGGGTTGTTTCATATTATTTCCCGGACTAGATAATGTGGATGTGAGAAATATTGCAAACGAACAATGTGGTGATGTTACAAAAGATAAATTTATCGAATTATATCATCGAGCAACTAAAGATCGATATAGTTTCTTTTTATTTGACAAGCTAGCGCGTGATCCAACCAAGATGTTTCGTTGTTGCCTTGAGACGTTTCTATGATATAATTTTGTAAAGCGTATAAAAATAATGGACAAACATCAACAGAAAATCGAATTACTAAAAAAGTTTCTCGAAACTCTTAAGAAAAAGGTGGAAGAAGCTCGACGTGGACAAGTTCAAGCAGAAGAAGAAAGAACCAAATTTTTCAAACCTGTTACTGAGGCGATGCTTGGCAAGCAGCCAGAAATATCAACATTGTCTCCAGAAGAACTAGCAAAAATAAAAGAAAAAGGATTGTTTGGTTTACTAGGAGAAAGATCGAAAGAAGAAAATAAAAAAATTGCAGAAGAACTTGTAAGAGACATTGTTGATCCTATTGCACGACAGGTTGAATTTGATAGATTAATAAACAACCCTCTTGCACTTCAGCAAGCTATAACAACAAAGGCTGTTAACCCCGACGAGTTAAGAGGTTAATAGAAAAAGTGTCAGAACAAACTGAGGAATTAGCTGAGAAACAAAAAACGTTACAAGAAAGTATGATAAAAATAATGCCTCTTGAGATACTATCAAAATTTTACAGAAAACAAGCTAGGTCTAAAATAGAATATGTTGAGTATGAAGAGTTTTATGGAAAATAATAATATCACAAATAATATTAATAGTATTCGAATTGGCCAAAAGAAAACTATGAAATTGATGGAAAAATAAGAGAAATTAAAAAAATGGTTTACATGCTGATGAAGAAATTAAAGATCAAAAGAGATGAAGAAATATTCCAACATTACTCAATTATATTAGAGAAGGAATTATTGCTGAGATTTTTACTAAAAACATCAGAATGATATCGAAATAACCAAAAGGTTATAAAAAAGGTTGGGATTTTAAAAGATTGTTTGATAAATACGAAAACATCGAGATAAAAGATTACCAGAAAAAAAAACTGGAGGTGTGAGTTAAAGTTTTTACATCAAACGCAGACATAGTCGATCGGCTAATGCTGTTGATATCCTCTAAAGAAGCTGGTAATGAAAGTGTAGAGATTGATAACGAAATTATTGATATACTTGATCATCTAAGATCGAGTGGATTACTAACATCATCCGAGTACGAAAATTTTACACCGCGATCTTATCTAAAATATTAGTATAATGCAAACAACATTATTGCTTGATTCATCACAAATAACAGGAAACAGCGCGAATTTTACAGTAAATTACAACCCACCATAGAACTAGATCCTGCAAAACAGTATGAGATTGGATTAATTTCTTGTACTTGTTGGAACGCCATGCCGAATATTAAAACTGGGATTAATGATGAAATTTTAATCGTTAATGTTAAACAATCTCCAACATCACAAAAAGAGTTTATTGATATACAATACAAACTACAGATTCCACAAGGAGCTTATAACATTACTGATCTAAACAGAACAATAAAAGAGCTTCTAACAAAAGCTGGTGGGAATGCTGATAATTTCGAATTAGCGGCGAATTATAACACCTTACGAGCTAGGATAACAGTGAAAAGAAATATGAAAGTCCTCTTTGAAGAAAGAAGTTTTGGAAAGATGTTAGGTTTTACTAGAGTTTTATACTATACCACCGGTGAAGATAAATCTTTGACATTTGATGGAGAACTACCAGTAGATATCACAGAAGTAAATACAATACTCATCAATTGCTCTATCGCATCTGGATCTTATACGTCAAAAGGCAACCGCGGGCAAACGATCTACAGTTTCTCACCAGAAGTCCCACCAGGTTCTCTCATGCAAATCAATCCGCGACAGATTATCTACTATCCAATAACACCTGAGAATCAAATTACAAGCATTACAATGCAACTCACAGACCAATCTGGACGACAAATAGACGTGAACAACGAGATAGTCACGTATTACTTACACCTACGCACTGCCTAGGCATGTGATTTTGTGTACATAATTTTATAAAATGAGACGAAGAAAAGTTTATCGAAGAAAAATCGTAGGTGGATTTTTTGGAAATATATTTACAACAATTGCAGAGAATATTCCAGGAATCGCGCGTAAAGTAGCGCCCATTGCACTTGACGCCGGTAAAGCTTTCGCTACAGGGGCGGCATCTTCAGCAGGCACTGCAGTAGGGCAAAAGATTGCTGATAAGATTAAAGGACCTTCAACAACACCTACGTGTCTGAAATAAAACGAGTAATATCAGATATTGCGCCAACAGAAGAAAACAAAACGAGCTATGATAGCTACAACAAAAAAATTATTGTCGCCGAGTGGTGAAGAAATAGTACGTAAACTTGTAAAGAAAACAAAACCGATGACCCCTGCTGCCTTTTAATTTTGTGTAACGATTATAAAATAAATGTCAGCTAAAAACTATCTCGACTTTGCAGAAGAAATTGATACTGACGATGCTGTAACAGAATTAGAGTATGTCGAGTATCTCGATGAGAACTCGAACGAACCGAATAAAACCGGAGTTAGAACTTTTAACACAAGAGACGAGGACGTGTTTTCTACTACCCCATAAGGCAATGTTAGAAGTGCGTGGTCAAATATTAACTGTGATAGGTGGTGATATTGCAGCTGATGCAGAAATCGCTCTCGTCAATAATGGTTGGAGCTTGTTTAAGAGTGCACGATACCAACTGGCCAATCAAACCGTAGAAGATATTTCGATGCACTTACCCATAGCGAGTACAATACTAAACATCGTTTCGTTTAGCGATGACTATTCCAGATCAATAGCCACAAATATGATGTGGTTCAAAGATACTGGACTAGGGACAACTACCTCTGGCGAGTGTCTTTCAGGTGGTGCGTTTGTACACGGAGCTGATGCCGCTGCAGATCTTGTAATTGTAAGAAATTTTCTTATTGCTAATGCTAACAATTTTGGTATAGCCGCACCAGGTGCAGCTGCTGATGCAAACGCCACAAGAGTTTCACTTATTGCCGCTTGTCGTAATCTTGGTATAACTCCACCAGCTGCAGGCGCAGATGGTGTTGCGATGTTAAATTTTATAAACGGTGTTATTAGTGCACGTAACATAAGATATAACGAGGGATTTGCTAAACGAAAAGCATTTGCCGCAGAATCTCGCCAAATAACGATGATGCTTCCGTTAAGTACAATCTTTGGATTTTGCCGTGATTATAACAAAGTGTTTCGAGGAATAAAACATACGCTTATATTAGATCGAGCTGATCAAAACGATTGTATAATACACGCCGGTGGAGTGGCTGAGGGACAGTTTTCTATTACAAGATTAGCACTGTGGATGCCTCGGGTTGTCCCTTCATTAGCTAAAATGGAGCTCGAATCTTTACTAGCCACCTTTACAAAAAAGATACACTTCCAACAGAACAGGATTTATCAAACAGCCATTCCCAACGCGACTGATTACACGTGGCGTGTAACGACCACGCCCAGCGAACAACTACCGCGACACTTGTTCGTCGTATTTCAACGACAAGCACGTCGTAACAATCAGGAAATAAACAACTCCGTATTCGATAACCCAGACGTTAGACGAATATTTGTGAGAGTAAATTCCAAACAGTATCCCGAACGTGCAATCGAATGTAACTTTGCCGCGCAGACGCCACCAGAAACATCTCTCGGCCGTACATGTATCTTATGGAAGCAATGCAAAAATATCAGAACGCGGACAGTGGATCTCAAATATCAATAGAAGAGTTTCGAACGCTCTATCCCATCTTTTATTTTGACGTATCAAAACATTTGGAGCGTGTTGTGGGATCGACTGCAGATATTGAGGTCACGTGGACACTGGGCGCTGTGCCAGGTGAACAGTATAACGTATACGCGCTATTGGTTAGTGATCGATTTCTGACCATCGATTCAATCAAAGGAAGAATGACAGTACAAGTTTAATCTAACAACTTGGATATAACATTATGAAAACCAAATACACAACTCGAGAAATATACCTAACATCTGGTCAAGTTGAAAAAATTATCAGCAGCTGTTGCTAAACGCAGCTCTGTTTCTTTGATGATCTCTCCGGAAACTTCAAATAAAATTGCAGTAAAAGTCATGCTAACGCAACAACAAATCAATAAACTCGACAAAGGAAAACCATTTGTGCTGAAATTATCTGTTTCTCAGGTAACTGCAATGTCAAAGAAGGTGGATTTTTTGGACCAGCGTTATCAATAATAGCTAGCAAGTTTTACCAGTACTTGGTACACTTGGACTTGCGGCTGCGTCAGGAGCAGTCTCTGGCGCAACGAAGAAAGCAGTCGAAGGTCGTGGTATCAAACAAATCTATCGTTAATTTTATGTAACAGTATAAAATAAAATGCCAACGAAAAAAAAACAAAATCATCGAAAAAAAAGAAAACAACAAAACGCAAACAAACAAAACAAGGAGGAATTATTCCTTTCGCTCCACTTTTAGCGGGACTAGCGGGAAGTCTGCTGCCAAACTTACTAGGAATCGGACGCGGATTAACTCTACCAGGGACCAGACGTTATTGAGCAATTTTGACATCATTGAAAAATTGAAGGACGTTGTTGGATTTCGAGGAGTATTTTCCAAGGATGAACTCGATGACGTACCAACAGGCGGTTCTTGTGTTGTAAATATTGAAAACTTCAATGATGGCTCTGGCACCCACTGGGTTGCTGTCCACGATAACAATTATTTTGATTCGTTCGGACTTCCTCCAAGCGATCTCATAAAAAAATATATTTTTAAAAAATTTGATAAAATAAATTATTCGTCTAATCAACTACAGCCGATTGGAACATCAGCTTGTGGTTATTATTGTATCATGTTTGTCAGACAAATGCACCAGAGTAAAAACTCTGGGAGTAAAAACTCTGGAAGTAAAAACTTTTTAAAGTTTATTTTACAATTTGATGAGCTTCCTTCTCATGCGAATGATAATATTGCAATCAATTTTATCTAAACTCCTTGATATAATAATGTCAACATACTGTCTCAAATGCAAAACTAAAACAGAGAACAAGGATGAGATGACGGAAAAAACGAAAAATAATAGAACGATGTTAAAAAGTATTTGTGCAATCTGTGGTAGAAAGAAAAGTATGTTTTTGAAAAAACAAGTAGGATCTAGCGTTGATAGAGTTATCTTGATCGACGATTAATCTTATGAAACAAAATAAAATAAAATGAAATGCAATTGTGATTGTGACAAAGATCTTTGCATAGAACAAGATAAAATCATTACGTACTGTCAACGTTGTAACAACAGAGAAATAATAGGGTTAGGTATAGATATACATTAAATTATTGGTAATTTACCAAAACCAAATGGCGGTTGGACTTTGCCTGTTCATCGTTATACTGTTCCTTACAATCGGCTAGACAACAACTAGATGAAAACGACAATCCATTGCCAGGACAAGAGCCTTATAATCAAGTGGATGCAATAGCAATGCGTCACGATATCTGTTATCGTGATCATGAAAACTCGAAAGCAGATTGTGATAAAGTAATGTTAGACGAATTACATGATATGGAGCCAACAAATCTACGAGAACGTTTTGATAGAAGATTTGTTCAAGGAATGATAGGAGCAAAATATAAACTCGGACTCGGAAGTCTCGGACTCAATCGCCTCGCGATCGGAAAAGAATTATACGATGATCTTGCAGTCGAACTACACAGACCTAAAAAAAAAAGTTTCCGAGACGTAAAGTTGTTGCAAACGCTGTAGATGATATCTGGGCAATAGATTTGGTAGATGTATCCAATCTGGCTCAGTTTAACGTTGGCGCTGATGGCGCTCCAAAGAAGTATTTGTTTAACGTTATAGATGTTTTCAGCAAATACGCTTTTAGTGTGCCAGTTTCAGATAAAACAGGAACGTCAATCACTGATGCGCTAAAACAGATAATAACGAGTACCGAAAGAAAACCAAACAAAATCTGGACTGATCATGGAGCCGAGTTTTTTAACAAAAAGTTTGAGCAGTTTCTAGAACAAAATAATATTAAAAAATACGTTACAGGAAACGAAGGCAAAAGCGTTGTTGTCGAGAGATTTAATCGCACGCTAAACGAAAAATTACACAAACATATGACAGCTAAAAACACCAACAGGTACATCGATGACCTTTCTCAAATCGTAGGCGAATATAATAACACGAAACATCGAACCATCAAAATGTCACCCAATGACGCTATCAAAAATCCAATATTAGCAAACGAAAACATGTACCGCAGACATAAATTTAAGGTCGGTGATAAAGTTAGAATCTCTTTGACTAAAAAGATATTTGAAAAAGGATTTACTCCAAACTGGAGCGAAGAAGTATTTGTTGTTGATAAAGTACTCTTAACAATACCTGTAACGTACGCGTTAAAAGATCTGGCAGGTGAACCTATAGTAGGTAGTTTTTACGAACAAGAACTACAAAAAACTGAACAAGATGTTTTCGTTATCGAAAAAGTGATTAGGAAAAAAGGAGATAAAAGTTTAGTCAAATGGCGTGGGTATAGTGATAAATTTAACAGCTGGATTCCAACCCGGTCGATTTTATCGACTGTGAAATAATGCTATTATAAATTTCCTCATACTTTCGTTTGATAGATTTGCATTTTACTGGTTTACATAATGATATTAGATATTGTCTGCGATCGTCAGAGATCGTCATTAGATTAAAAATCTTGACAAATATGAAATCGAATTTTATATTTTTCTGTCGGTCTGGAATTTTGATGTTTAAAAAAGGTCTGATTAACTGCAAAAATACCTGCTGTTCGGTAACGGTAAAATTAAATTTTATAATTTTTTTAGCAATGTGATACTTGACATTATATTTTCCAGTGGTTGGTCTGCTATAATTATATCTGTTAACGACGGTGACTATTTCATCATCATCAGACTCGTTGTTATATAAAATATCATCTTCGTTATAACCAATGGATTTGTCATATCATTAGAGATTGTCATTAGAGATTGTGGAGACCTTATCGCTAGCAAGTCGTTTCATCATATCCATATTATATATACTTTTTATCTAATTTGTTGTTATAAGATGACTGACAAGGTCAAATATCACCAAAAAGTTAATATAATAAACTACCACGAACTGACTGAAGCGGTAAGAAAATGCTTGTCAGGTTTATTCATATTCCGTTGAGATTTTTGTAATGCAAGGTGATTCTCATAAAATATTACTAACAGAAGCAGAAAAAAATAAAATTAATGAAAGTGCAGTAACGACGCTAAAATTTGATTGCGATGATATAGCATTTGCTCATCATTGTTTGACTAAAACCGAATTACAAAATATTATTAATCATCATATCTAAAAATAATACTAGCATCATATTTGTTTGAAAAAGCTGATTTTGTTGCTCCATCAGCTACAAATTTTACTGCTCTGGGATTTATATTATAATATTTCGCCGCAGCTGTAATTGATTTGAATTTGATCTCCTCATCCGTTTCAAGGTTTAACGAAATAACAGGTTTTTATTGGGCATCTAAAATTAATACCACCACCTCGTCCTTTTCTCACATTTTCCTGTTGGGTCACTAGCTCCAGATTTTCCAATCGATTGTCTGTTTTTACATTATTGATATGATTAATAACCAGACCATGGGTATAGATCCGTTGAACACCTCGTAAACAAACCTATGACCAGTATAACAAACTCGATCTGTCGATGTTCCTCTAACAGTCACACTGATATATCCCATATTGCTCATATTATTAAGAACTTTTTTAGTTTTTCTGTTTCTAATAATACCACGATCGTTAGCCTCGTATAAATCAAAGACCGGATGCGGCTGAAACTCGTCTTGTAAGGATAAATTTTCAATATTATCATCAGTGACTTTACCGTTATAATGATATACTCGTTTCCCCTCTGGAATGTCATCGCAAAATAACGTGTAAATAAAATCTTTTCTAAACATCGTAATTCTTTCAGTATTATCTCCCTTTACACTAATCGTATAACCCGCTGGCGTTGCTTTACCAACAGATATTCCAGTAATGATATTAATAACCGAACCAAGTGCATTTCCAGCGTACAGGTTGTACTTCGGATAAACATGATATACCTCTTGCTCACGTGCGCTTGTCAGATTTACTGTCATTATATTATAGGTGATATTTTTATCTCTAATTGTTTTTCTAGCGCATGCGCAGTGTGCGGTAAATTATCAATTAGATATTAGACTATAGTATAATAATGTTGAAATTGCGTGATATAGCCAAGAGAAGTCTTATGGGAGAACCTGTTAAAATAGCGACTGCTTTTACAGGTTTTGACAATAGTTATCAGTTTGATAATCAAAACGTTTTAGTAAATTTTTCTGAAACAAATCTCTTTCATCTGCTACAGACGACTGTAAAACGTGAGCTTGAAAAACACAAGGGTCTAAGATTGTTAGTGCAATATCACGTTATATTTTCAAAACTACTTTTGACGGAAGAATCTACTAACAAGGAAATTGCAGACCCTTACATCAACGCAAAATCTAGACGTGTTTTACTTGGTAGTGATCTTTTGTCACTATCTAATGAAATACACCAAGAAATTTGAAAAAAATAGAAGAATTTACCGAATTAGGTTCGGGTTGGAAGTTTGAAATGATCAAGGAAATTTTGTTTCACACGATGAAATATGACGCATTACGCGGTAGTTCGTATATCGACCTGCCACCAAAAATAAAAAATAAACAGTGCTGTATAAACATAAAAAACGTCGATAGCAAATGTTTCCAATGGGCTGTTCTTTCCGCGCTATTTCCAGCAGAAAAAAATGCTGATCGTGTTGAGAAGTATATCAGTCACGTGTCAAGATTAAATTGTGCTGGTATTGACTTTCCAGTGGCAGAAAATCAAATACCAAAGTTTGAAAAGCAAAATAATGTTTCGATTAACGTTTTCGGATTAGATGAAAAAGAAAATGTCTATCCGAGGTATATTTCAGAAAAAGCTTCACAGATCGACTATCAATTTACTGTTTTATAAAAATCATTACGTTTGGATCAAAAACTTTAACAGACTAGTTGGAAGACAGTATAATAAAAATAACAACAAAAAGTTCTTTTGTTATCGCTGCTTGCACGGTTGTAGAGACAATGAAACATTACAAAAGCATTTGCAGTACTGTAGTGACGTACAAAGAATAACAATGCCATCTAAAAAAGATAGCGTGTTACAGTTTGTCCATCATAATCATAAACTAAAAATTCCTTTCGTCATATACGTCGATTTCGAATGCTTACTTCAACCTGTACTTGGCGTAGAAAATGATCCTAACCAATCGAGTACAAGAAAAATTCAAAATCATGTTCCATGTGGAGTAGCGTACAAGGTAGTTTGTTGCGCTGATTCGAGATTATCTAAACCAATCCAACTCTATCGTGGTAAAAATCCAGCTGTCTGGCTTCTCAAGCAGTTGATAACGAAGTTGATAATATTACTTATCGTTTGAAAAAAGTAACTCCAATGTTAAAATTAACACCTCAACAAGAATCTGATCACGAGCAAGCGAAAATTTGTTATATTTGTGAAAAAGCTTTTGACCCTGACAACAAAAAAGTACGTGACCATTGCCATTTGACCGGACAGTATCGTGGAGCGGCTCATGACCAGTGTAATTTAAAATTTCACGCTCCAGATTTTATTCCAGTTATTCTTCACAATTTTCGAGGATATGATAGTCACATCATTATAGTAGAAGCTTTTGGTGATCCTGATATAAAATCTCGTCTAAAACTCGATAATGTCATCAAATGCATCCAAATAATTTTGAAAAGTATATGTCAGTTACGCTAGGTAAATTACGTTTTATTGACAGCCTGCAGTTTATGGCAGCCTCGTTAGATGAGCTAGTAAAAGGTTGTAGTAAATTTAATAACCTAAGAGACTGTTTTGGAGATAAATTTAATCTATTAGCTAAAAAAGGAGTTTTTCCATACGAATATCTCGACGATTGGAGTAAATTTGATGAAACATCTTTACCTAGCAAAGACAAATTTTACTCGCAACTTAAAAATGAAAATATAACTGATGATGACGAGTACAAGTATGCACAAGATATTGGAAAGAGTTTGATTGTGAGACTTTTGGTGATTATCACGATTTGTATTTGAAAACTGACGTGTTATTATTAGCAGATGTTTTTGAAAGTTTTCGAGAAGTGAGTTATAATAATTACGGACTAGATCCTTGCTGGTATTATTCTGCCCCCGGACTGTCATGGGATGCTCTGTTAAAGTTTAGTAAGGTAAGGTTGGAATTACTGACTGACATGTTGATATGTTCAATTTTATCGAAAAAGGTATCCGAGGCGGTATTAGCGTGATAACGAAGAAATATGCTGAAGCAAACAACAAATATTTGAAAGAGTATAATCCTGACCTTCCTTCGAAGTATATAGTTTATCTAGATTGCAATAACTTGTACGGGTATTCGATGGCAGAACCAATGCCTTTGGTGGATTTCATTGGATCACGGCTGATCAATTTCTATCAGAGACAGAAAAAAAGATACCCGACGATGTTTCGTATTTCGTTGAAGTTGATCTCGATTATCCAACTTCGCTACACAAATTACATAACGATTACCCTTTCTGTGCGGAATCGATGGTTATAGATTATAGTTTGTTATCAGAAGAACAACAAGCGTCAGCATTACCAAGACAACATTCCATGGTAAAGAAACTAGTACCAAATTTGCTTCATAAACGTAATTATGTTTTGCATTACAAAGCTTTAAAAACAAGCAGTCGATGCTGGTCTCGTGTTGAGAAAAGTTCATCGCGTACTAAAATTTAATCAGTCGCCGTGGATGAGAGGTTATATTAACTCAAACACTACAAGAAGAGCTGCGGCAAAAACTGATTTTGAGAAAAACTTTTTCAAACTGATGAACAATTCTGTTTTTGGTAAGACGATGGAGAATATTAGGAAACGCGTAAATATCGAACTAGTCAATGATGTCAATCGCAGAAACAAACTTGTGTCAGACGATGATTTTGTGAGCATGAAAATATTTAATGAGAATCTTGTTGCGATACAAAGAAGAAAAACAAATCTAAAACTAAACAAGCCGATCTACGTTGGAGCTTCAGTGTTAGATTTATCAAAGTGGCTGATGTATGATTTTCATTATAATTTTGTTAAAAATCAATGGCCGGCTAGTAGATTATTATTTACTGATACTGATTCGCTCGTATATGAAATCGAATGTGAGGACATCTATCAGGACATGCATGATAATAGATATCTGTTTGATCTTTCTGATTACCCACGTGTGACAGTAAATTTCATGACGACACAAATAAAAAGGTTATTGGTAAGTTCAAAGATGAAATGAACTCGAGCGCTATCAAATACTTTATCGGATTACGTAGTAAAATGTATGCCGTATTGTTAGACAATAATAAAATAACAAAAAAAGCAAAAGGTCTGCCTCGTGATTTTGTTAAAAAGTTTATAAAATTTGATGACTACAAGTATGCGCTTGATGGCGGTGTTAGTTTTATAAGAGCTATGTCAATTCGGACAAATCATCATAAGCTCGAAACAGATGTCCTTATCAAACGCGGTTTGAGCAATTTTGATGATAAACGTTATTGCGAAAATGGGGTAGATACATTTGCACTTGGGTATTGTCATGATGATAGAGATATATTTGACATTATCTTTGCAAACTAAAATTTTATCTAAACTTTAAAAATAATGTTTGAAAATTTGACAGTAACAAATAGCTACAGTAGCAAAATCAAATATCTAATGATGGACGGCAAACCATTGACAGTTGAAATTAATAATAATGAAACATCAGGCATATGCTTTAGTGGTACCCGTGACAAGTTAAAACTTTCGCTCATCAGATCTGATGACAGCGAGTATTTTAATTATCTCGAACAATTGTATCAAAAGTTGCTAGCGGAATTTAACAACTTTCACTGTCCGATTAGTCAGCAAAAATACACCAAACTTACAATTGATCTTGATCGGTCAAAGTTGTATTTTATCGACAAAAAATACCCTCTTAACAAATCACAAATAAAAGATTTGTTTGAGTCCCGTCGTTATGTCAGCGGTAAAGTAAAGTTTAGCCTCTATCACCATGATAATGAAATATTTTTGATATCTACAGTTGAGACATTAACAGTTGGTAATGAGGTATAATACCACTTACCTTATTGGATTCTAATGCGTAATTTAGTCCACAATCGCCACGCTCTGCTAAATCGTAATGATTTGGAAAATTGAGTCTGACATATCATTTTGCTTATTCTGGAAGATCACGTAATTAAATTTTACCTGTTACCTAGGTATTTTGCAACAGGTGTTCTATTGTATTTGTTTGGAGGTCTAGAGGGGTTTTTGAGCTCGGATTCTTAGCGCAATTATTGATTGCAATAGGTTTTCTATTACGTTACCTAGGTATTTTGTATTTGTTGAGCTCGGATTCTTAACGCAATTATTGATTGCAATAGGTTTTCTATTACGTTACCTAGGTATTTTGTATTTGTTTGGAGGTCTGGAGGGGGTTGTTGAGCTCGGATTCTTACTTTCTCCTACTACTACTGGTCTTATAACAAGGATGTAAAGCAATATATATTTTAAACATTATTATGAATCTCCTTCTGTAACATTGAAAACATAACGACATTAAAATTAAACGATTTTTATATATAGAGACGATAAAATTCTCAGATAACGGTTGTGGTCATTAAGGATTTTACTAGCACACCAGGAAATATTTTACTGGCTTTTTCGACACATCCACATTTATAACTAACACATCACAATTTTTTATGCATTATAAATATATATCGTAGCGCTTCATTTATACAATTTTTGAAAATCTATCACTGAATAAGAAAATTCACCGTTAATTTAAGGATAGGGGCAAATAATTAATAATAATGAAACTAATTATAGTCTGATATCTTATGAAAGATCTTCGCATGGATATTCATCATACCTTCCATTATTTAAAAAATATCTTATTCTGTATAATAGACTGAAACCTAATCATATCCTTACATAATAGATGATAAAAACATTTAGACTGAATACTTTTAAAATATCAAATAAGTAATGTATAATAATTTTTTGATACTATAATAACTATTTCACAAATTGATCTTGCATGAACTGATACCTTTGGAGAGATCAGTTTGTCATGATACTAATGACATACAATTAGTGCAATGGTATCATACTAAGTTGACTATAAAAAATAGAATTTTTGTATACCTAATAAATACCAATTTTTAATGGAAATTTTATCTAATGGACTATCATACCTAATAGACAAATACAAGCAGATGATACCCAATAAAGATACTTAATAGACGATAAATAGATAATAATCAATACCTAATACACATTAAATTGCAATACAACGTTACCCAATAGACCGATATCTAATGGACTGATACCTAATGGACTGATACCCAATATACCGATACCTAATGGACCGATACTTAATAGACTGAGTGCCAATCAACCGCTTGAAGTGGTAGCATATGCTGTAAGGGCGTTAGTTCTAGAGTAATCGCTGTTGCGACAAGGTATAAGGTCTGTGGGACACCATTGTGAGGGTAAAAAATATCATCAAACTCTTATCGTCTTGCTTTAATGTAAATTTAAACTTTATTTCTAAACAGAAAATAAGCCATAAAAACAAACCTTAGCATAAAAGCATGGACTTGTAATAATATATATATTATATATATATATATATCTAAGAATAGAGTAAATATATCTATATTACAAATAGAAAAGCACGTATATACAATTATAATATTATTTATGTACTTTCATAATTCATTCATATTTTTCTACAATAAAACACTTTTGGTACAATACATGTAAGCCTTATGATGACTTCCCGCTGTAGTTAGATGCTAGACCTTAATTTTAGAAACGGAGTCACATATTTTTTTTTTCATATTTTTTCAACAGTGATTATTAATTTTTAATATTTTTTGCTCCAGTTATAAAGAAATCTTTGAAAAGCACAAATAGATTTTTTACTACGATAAGTTTTCAACGCATTTGTCACAATATAATAATATATATATCGAATATATATATAAAATATATATATATGATATATATATATAGAATTTAAATTATGTGTCTGACATGTGTGTGTGTATTAAGTAAAGTATATATATATATATATATAATATTATATATATATATATAATGCATGCAATAAATACTGACAAACAGTACGAAGAGATATAAACGTTTATTGGCTTTGAAAGACGTTTTTTGTCGATGTGTTAATGTATTTTTCAAAGGCTACATGACATTTTACGACTAAAGAAATGAAACACTATCAATGTTTTGTAAAATACATATATTGTCTTCACATGTAGCTTTATTTCTACACACACGCAAGCTCAAAGCATGCGGATATTTGCATAAACGCCTACGTCCGTAAAATCTAGTAGATTAAAAGCACATCTATTTTACTAGACTTTTTGTACATATAGAAAAAGCAGAAATTTATTTAAATATTGTCCATTACGGTTTATTCTTTTGAAGTAAAAATTTCCAATAATTTACATTTAAATAATAGGGATTCCTTGTTTTACATATTCAGTTTTCATTTTCAATCTTAAATGGTTAACCGCGTAGGGTTCAATGTTTCTGTCTGCGGCGTATCTTAGTATCTGATTCTATTTCCTATCCTGGTCTTCTATCTATCTGGTCATTAGAAAGTCTTATTTATCTATTATTTAATCTAGTAAAACTTTATCTAAACACAAAACGTTGTGTTTGTAAACCTCCGTGTTTGTGTTTATTTGTTTGTCGTATATATGTTTTGTATTTGCCTTTGAAAAAGACTCATTAAGAGTCGAAAGCGCTTAGGCTAGTTAGTTACTAGTTTCGTACTGTTCGTCGTCAGTTTATTGCATATATATATATATATATATATATATATATATATATATATATATATATATATATATATATATATATATATATAATCTGTATGTGTGAGTGGGGTCAATAGAGAGTACAGTTTGACTGTACTGAGGCGCTTTGTGAACATAGTGTACATCATTGCTGTATAGATCCATTGAACTACCAAGAGTACAGTCTTGCTATACGGAGCCGATAATTGAATATCAGTTACAATCTGGCTGAACACAAGGTACCGAATGTCTGTACGGAACCATTCATTTCAAAGTCTGTCTGTATGGAGCCGCGGATTCAATGTAGGACATTGTCTGGCTCTTATGAGCCGTTCATTGAATAGAATATAAGCAGTCTGTATAGCGCCATTTAATTAAATTCTGACTGTACGGAGCTGCTGATTCAATATAGGGTACAGTATGGCCGTACAAAACAGTTATAATAAGAAGTTGAATATCAGGTACAGTACGGTTGTATGAAGTCACTCAGTTTTAGGCCTATCAGTACGGAGCCGGCTAATTCAATGTGGGGTAACGTCTGGCTGTATACAACCGCTAAGTCAACGTGGGGTACAGTCTGGCTATTACAGAATGCTATTAAATATTGCAAATGGGGGAATGATTAGAAACATTTGGTTTAAATGGTGAATTCTTAATAAAAATGGTTTGCGGTCATACCTGACAGTGTGCATGAATAATATACAAATTTTATTTGTTGTACAGTTTATGCAGTTATTCTAACAGTATGGAGTTGCTCATGTCTTTATTATTATTATAATTTGAAATATTTGAACTTGTTATGATGAATCAATAACATTATAAAATTAACAATGTTTCTCTTGTCCTGGTCTGGATTCCAAGCTTACATTTTACTTTGTTACGTATATATTTCCATATTATGTTTCCTGCATTAACTTTTCAGATTAAGTTTATATTTTTGAAAAGACTATATCTGTAGTGTTTGTGTTATCACCAATTGTCATTACGTCGCTGGGATTATAAAGGTTTCTGTTTACGTTTATTTTAGGAGCTAATCATAAAATGTGTAAAAAGTGCAAAAAGTATCTATCCGCCGGGAGTTCAACTACATGAAATTAGAGTCAAAACCAAGCTTTGCTAATGTCTGTATCGCAATACATTTGCACTGCCGCTGGTACAAATACCCTATGGCTGTTCCCCAATCCAGAAATTTAAACATGATTTATTTTAATGTTTTAAATTGAAATACGCAAAATATGTTTTAATGACATCTGCTATGCAATAATGTCTGAAATAAATAGCTTCAAAATGCTAAGCTTGGTAGAATTGCACAACATTTCCTATAGTTTACCTGAAAAATATGGCAGATCGCATCCGTGGGCGACTGTAAAGGAGTCTACTATGGCAACTTACGCTATTGGACAGTCTCTGAGTTCTATCCAACAGTAGATTTCGGCAAGCAAGCACTTGCAGTAACTAATTAAAATAATGCAGGAGTATGACGTAAGAGGGGAGGTATGAAATATGTACACATACTTTACTTTCAAATACATAAACATGCTTCTCTAAATATACACACATTGTTTTACCAAATGAGATAAACATTGTCGTTTAGTCAATAAGCCGTTGAGGTGACCAGTATCCAATGATCTATAATCCAAAGTCCCACACCTACCACCCAACACGCCATTTTAAATTAACAACATACCTGAACAATGCAAAATTTAAAATTACCTTTTTAAACGAATAAAATATTTCAAATTAAAATAGAAAATTATAGAGATAAAAATTGCAAATCAAATTTAAATATGAATATTGATGGTGAAATCTTAAAATCAATTAATAAAACATTGGAAAGTGAATTTAAAAATTACCATTTTTAAAAACTAAAAATTGAAACTAAAATTAAAATAAAAAATAGAAACTGATAAGAAAACTTAATTTAAAGTTATAAAATAAAAAACATTAAGATTTTATAGTTATAGCGAATGATTTCATGCATGTTTTTACTTCCTACCCTTAGTTTGTAGGTTCAATGTTTTAGTAACTCCATCTGCTAGTTGAGCAGTAAGTATAAAGTTTAGGATAATATATGCATGGGATAGGTGTTGGAGAGTAGATCTCTAGGTATGGGTCAGTCAAAAATGCTTGTTGGGTAGTAGATGTTGGGTGCTTGATAGTAGAAAACTGGCTTTTGGTTGCCGTCAAGATTTGCTGAAGGCATAGTTTAGGTGTTTAAGATGGTTCTCTACAGTTTCGTATTTAGCATAAGGTTAGAATATTAAAGAAAAAGAATTTCCTCGGGTTTCCTCACTAGTTATACTGGTTATTTAGAATAGACTTTGTATATCTTGAGTATTGTTCAAAGAACCTTTAATTTCCTTTATTATGGTGCATGATTGTTGTGTGTAATATGGGTTATAGAGTATACAGCTTGGCCTTACTCCAGCTGTGCACCTTTAAAAAAAAGTGCTAGTTCCACTTGCTAATTTTCATTTTACGAATTTCAGAGATAAATTGTAAAACAGAGCCGATAACTTTTTTTAATTACATTTTATGTATTTGGTAATTCATTCACTGCACTTTTAGAAGTTGGTATCGTCTAGTTTGGAAAATTAATTTTCCCTATTTTAATAGCTGCCAACAATAATGTACTGTAGACAAATTCAGGTTGATTTTTGGAGCTCAAGGCAGCAGTCAATTTAGTTAGCAGTGTGCTAAGATCATTTAAAATTTCCAAATTTATAATATCCAAAGAATTTTCCGCCACATTACATGAAAATAGCATAGAGGTACGCCAACATTCTCTCCACTGTGCATGTTTAAAATGCAACAACTTCATTTACATACATCACTCTCTCAAAAGTACGTAATAACTGTGAGTGCCGCCTGACTGTTAGATTATTGGATGTTGACAACTGCGTGCTGGAGGTATAGTGTATTTTGTTGGTAACTCAAAATGAATTATTATACATGTGTTAAGCGTTGGATAATGGATGGTGAATTACTTAGAATTAATTATTCCAATGGCGTGTTAATGGTGTAGTGCTGGGATTGGATAGTTCATAAATAGATATTAAGAACTTTCGGACAGTATATTTCGGGTGTATGTGTCCGTGTGTGTGTCTGTGTGTGTGTGTTGATAATAGAACAATATGTATTGATCATTCAAATAAAGTTTTAATGTTATGGTGTGTGTTTTATATTTATTTTATTATTTATTTATATATCGTTTCTCTGACGGCGTGTTGATCTTATGTCTGTACCAAATCACGTGGTGTTAGTAACTCAAACGGCGTGGTTGATAGTAGTTACCAGGTGCTGGATAGTAAGTCATTAATTATTGGTCAGGAGCTAGTGGTGCTAGTCAACACGTCAAATTTCAAAACTTGTGACCTAACTGCTATTGTTAAATTTATATGAGAACTATGATGCTCAAAGTATGTACTCATTATTCTACTTAGACAATATTGTTCTTTTATGTTAAAGCTGGAGGCAAAACATGAGCATAATATTTACCTTTCAGTAACGAGAGATATATTTCATATTCAACATAGATTACATGATTTCAGCAGCGTACATTTTAGTGAGAAAGATACCCGACATTTTTTGCTGCATTCCAATACAATTTATTTAGTGAAGAAACTGAAATTTACTCTCATTATGCCATAATTTATTGACAAAACTGACTTTTAATATCGCAGTATGACACAATTTAGTAACCTTGCAGCATGGCACTAATTAGTGACTAAAATGAACATTGCTGTTACAGTAGATTACTCTTGTAAAGGTAATTATTAGTTGATTACAGTAACAATTACAGTAACAATTACTCAGTCACACTGAAGCAATCAGTTACAATAACTATAGTCCTGGTAATTATAATACAATTGCATTACTCTTGTTCAGTCTGTCATAACTCACAGTTGGCATTGGTTATTTACGTTTTGGACAAAATAATGTTCTTCGAACTAAAAATTCAGCGTAATACATTGAATACTCTTTTTGTATAACTAACTTCACAACAGCTGTAAACAATTCTAATTCGTTTTTATCTCCGTTATTCTAATCATGATGTTATGTTTTAACTGTTATAATAGTAATTCTAATTCAAATGTAATTATACCTAAAGATTAATTTGACATTTTAATTTTATACTTCATGTAATCGATTACTTAATTATGTACATAATTATTTACTTTACAAGACTGTTCGTTGATCAATATAAGAAAAGTGCATTGCACTATATTGTGTCCCAAGAAAGTAGAATAAGAGATAAATGGTAAAAATAGATGAACCCATTCCAGCAAAGATTTTCAAAGCATCAAGGAAGAAGAATTAAGAGAAGAACCTATTTCAGTGAAGAAATTCTAATGACAGCAAAAAGGAGACATATGTGATGTCTTTGAAATTTCATTGTCATTCGTATTCATGTCAATAGTCTTAAATATGCAAGTATCTATATCTTGTTTTTTTTTTTTAAAATACACACACATGTGTGTGTGTATATATATATATATATATATATATATATATATATATATATATATATATATATATATATATATATTAACACACACAAACATACAAACACACATACCTTATAATGAAGAGATTTGATTTTAGAATAATTGGGCAATCGTTTGAGTTTTATGTCGTTCCTAAAGATCAACACAGACAGTCAAAAGGGCAGTTATTTGGGTTCTAAAAAATGTGGAATAACAAAATCAGCTGTAACTGGCATAACCCTTTTCGTAGCCCACTGTGATGTTTTAGTAATGATTGCTGCAGCCACTTCACATCCTGAGAGAGAGAGAGAGAGAGAGAGAGAGAGAGAGAGAGAGAGAGAGAGAGAGAGAGAGAGAGAGAGAGAGAGAGAGAGAGAGAGAGAGAGAGAGAGAGAGAGAGAGAGAGAGAGAGAGAGAGAGAGAGAGAGAGAGAGAGAGAGAGAGAGAGAGACTTATTGATATTTAATATTTAAGAAAAGAAAGCTAACAGGGTTTTCAAACATTTTCTTAACTAGCGCGAACACTCCTTGCAAGAATCAAATAATTCTAGCATTTTCAAACATAAACAAAAAGTTTTTTTTATTTCTCTTTCCCTTTTTGCTCTTTCTCAGTCTCTGGTTTGGCACAACAGTTTAATCTAATGTGTAATATGTAATCAAGTGAACTGACGTTGAGTTGATTCAATCAATCTGCTAAATATAGGATAGCAAAATCGTTATAAAATCTTTCTGTCATTTCTTTCCATTGGACCAAAGACACTTTGCAATTTGTACAGACAGAAAAAGTTAATTTCTTAACAATTGCAAATAATTAGTGTAAGATGCAACGATTGGTATACTTTAGTCTGGCCGTTTTTAAATAGTTCTGCTGTTTTCAAAATTAAAAGCAGAAAATTTTCTTTCCATTTCTATAAACATTTATCCATGTTTGCATCGGCTGTTTATGGAAACAAATACTTTGCTACGCAGAAGTCAGGATGTGTCATATAGCTCGAAAATCGATCGGCTTTGATCAATTAATGCAGTCAGTGTTTCATTTCCATTTTGTTGTAAAAACTTGTCTTCAGTTCTTGGTATATTAAATTCTTATTTTTTTTCTATAACCCTATTGTGAGAAATACCCCCCTCCAAGGTTCGCAAAACATTCTCCCCATCGCAAACAAAGAAGATATATAGTACTTCGTATTCTTATAAATTCTCCGTATGATATTCCATCTACCCTACGTAATTCTTACCACTGATGCAAAGATTACGGTATCAACTATAAACCTACATCTATGCGTTTTCCAGAATTTAACCATGACAGTCGTAATTATGCACTGTTGGTATGGTAACCAGTATGCAATATTTCCTTCCATCATTTTTGAGAATGAACAAGTTATGTTAGCTTCACATGTAGCTTGAAGATTTGATGGTTAGATACCAATCCATTAAAGTCTATTTGCTTTGGAAATATGGAAATACATACGTAATAAATTAAAATGTAAGCTTGGAATCCAGACCAGAACAAGAGAAACATTGTTAATTTTATAATGTTATTGATTCATCATAACAAGTTCAAATATTTCAAATTATAATAATAATAAAGACATGAGCAACTCCATACTGTTAGAATAACCGTATAAACTGTACAACAAATTAGATTTGTATATTATTCATGCACACTGTCAGGTATGACCGCAAACCATTTTTATTAAGAATTCACCATTTAAACCAAATGTTTCTAATCATTTCCCCATTTGCAATATTTAATAGCATTCTGTAATTGCCAGACTGTACCCCACGTTGACTTAGCGGTTGTATACAGCCAGACGTTAACCCACATTAAAGTCTATTTGCTTTGGTCATGCTACAAAATAAACACGCACGACCATATCTTGATTTTTGCCTGGAGGATGGTGATGGATGGTAATTTAAACTATTTCTCTTTGTTTTGATACAGGACAGCTTTTCTGCACATGCCGATATTTGGTTTTTTGTTAGCGATTTACAGAGATTGTTATCATTGTGTGTGTGTGTTTGTGTGCATATTTATTTGTATTTTGCATGCGCATGGTGGGCAAATGTATGAGAATGGTGGACAAATGGATATTGGAAAGATTTAATTACCTCTTGCAAATGTCTGCAGATCATTCTAGATGGTCGCTGACGTATAGATATAATCAATATATCTGATATGAAACATTCTCACTCTTTTCTTCAGTAAATATTTATTGTAATAATAGGAACAGATAATATCGGAACAGTTATGAAATATTTTGGACCATTACGTTCAAATGTGAGATAAACATGGCGAAATCTGCATCGTTAAAAATAAAAAAATGGCAATTTCTATAAATTGTTATGCGGGGCCATTCTAGTAGGCTATATGTTCTATGAATATTACTTGGTCAGAAGCTAACTTAGCTGGACAAAGTTAACAATTCGCTTTGATAATATTTAGCTGACTTTTATAAAGGGTTTCTGTATTGTTAATTTAAATCTTAGATTTGGTTCTGGGGTCCGGGGTTTCCGGACCAACCCAGGCTCGAAAAGTAAACCCCCTCAAAAATGTACACACACAAACACACACACACACACACGCGCGTATAGTCACTAAACACTTTAAATTTGAACATCATTTTATTTAATAGGCATTAAGCACGATTTGTGTAAATAGACACATATACTTTTGCTTTGGTGCCATTTCAAAGAAAGTCACTTTATAAAAAAAAAATCAACAATCCCCCACCCATCACTGACCTGATCTTGCCTTGGTTTACATATACCATAGACAATATGTTGGATTAAAGATTGACTCATTAAAGATTGACTCATTAAAGATGGCTCTTTCCAAGGGAAATACATTTCTATTCAAACAGATATTGTCGTCAGGTGCTGTGAATAACATACTAATTTCCGTTAAGCAGCTGTGCAGAAGCCGAAAAATATGACAGTTAAGTGTCATTTGTACATTTCTTTCCGGCATTTGTGGTTGTGTTATTGGCATTCTCCCTATACGATATTCGAGATCATGTTACTTAGTTGCTATGGTAACCATACTGAGAGAATTAAAGTAAAACACATAATCATGCTAAAGACATACATGAATTTAATATTAGACACAATATGTAGCTTTACGATGATTGACGATAATTTCTCTTCTCATTCTTGGGAAGTCTTCATATTTTCTGCACAAAGATAAATTTCAGTACTGCAAAATATATTGTTGTCTACATATATTCGCATAAAAGGCGCATTAAAATTTATTTGTTTGTTAACTTTACAACAAGCTTGTGTAAATGTTACATCTATTCAGTATAAAATTTCCGTTCATTTCCTAAGTGCAAAAAAATCTTAATGTCGATGTACCAAAATATGAAAGCCTCCAATAGTTCAGGAGATTACATTTCACAATACTTAATAATATCGTCAACATGGTGATAAAGATTAACGCATTGCGTTATGAAAGAATATTATATACATAGTATTAAACAAGAATTTTATATTCATAGTATTAAACAAGAATATTTTATACATAGTATTAAACAAGAATATTATATACATAGTATTAAACAAGAATATTTTATTCATAGTATTAAACAAGAATATTATATACATAGTATTATACAAGAATATTATATACATAGTATTATACAAGAATATTATATACATAGTATTATACAAGAATATTATATACATAGTATTATACAAGAATATTATATACATAGTATTATACAAGAATATTATATACATAGTATTATACAAGAATATTATATACATAGTATTATACAAGAATATTATATACATAGTATTATACAAGAATATTATATACATAGTATTATACAAGAATATTATATACATAGTATTATACAAGAATATTATATACATAGTATTATACAAGAATATTATATACATAGTATTAAACAAGAAGCCCTCATGTTACTGGTGATGTGAAATGTGTATTACTTTGTAAGAAAGGTAATTCTAGCTGAAAATATTGGCATGTGCATCTTTATTGTTTCACACTTCTCGGCTGATTCATCTAAACTCATCAAATCAAAGTAAAACTATATTTAATATCATGTTGTTACCGAAAAGGTAAGAATAATGTTGTCTCTATTTTTTACGCCTCCATGTTTCTGTCATTGGAGAGGAGTTATCATGTATTTTATGTTTATAATTTGTACGTCAGGATAACTGGAAAAATTTGTTAATCCACATTTAAACACAAAAGACATATCTAAGTGGAAATATATTGTAAACTTCATATTAATATTCCATTATATGTATGACCTGACATTAGTTGTTCTTTTGAATTTATTCTCAAAATAACATTTGGAAAATGTTTATGAGTGAAAAAAGTTATTTGTTTCAAACTATTATTAAGATTTTGTTGGCTTAAATTAGATAAAAAAGAGAACAAACATAAAAAGTTGTAAAATTCGACAAATAATTTATTTCCCTAGAATACAAGGTGAAAATGTAGAACGAAGTTATAGTATTGCGAAAGCACAAATATCCCAAACTGTTCCATCACCAGTCCTATTCAATAAAGTTCTTATCAAATTCTATTGGTGTTTGAAATAATGAGCCCGTAACACTGAATGTACTGTTGTACCCGTAGCCTGAACTGTGATGCTGTGCTAACAGATTTCCATTTAATCACAATAATGTAATCCAAGATATCCTTATCTGAATTTACAATTTTCTAAATTAATGGTTCGGTCCAAGAATAGTATTGAGCACTTTGTAATTCCAGGGAAATATGAAATTTATTGACAGAGGTGTGAGCTTACACTCCTGATAGTGCTTTGGTTTTCGTTATTTAGGAAATGATCGACCACGGTGGTATTACCCTCATCGAATAAACAATAAAATAAAAGATAAAATTAATAAATTGAATAACACAGATCTGGATAGAGATATATAATAGAACAACGTGAACCAAAATAGCTGAAAAACAGTTTAATCAATGACATAAACAGATTGAAATTGAACACGATATTGGAATAATTCACTTTCTTTGAGAAATATAGTTATACAATTTATGCTAAATTCAATTAGCTGTTCTGCTGCACCGATAAAACAAATTTCATCGAGTGATTGATCGAACTCAAGTTGACAGCATGTCAGAATAACATTGTGTCTCTCTAATCAAAGTTGTTGATAGGTCGGTGTTGCAGTGTTCCTTTTCCATCTCACTCTTCCTCTGGCCACTTCATGTCATATTTGTTGACGACTGCGCTCTTTTTGACCGTGCAGTACATAAATTGAGCTATTTTTCCTTCAAATGAAATCAATACCCAGAGTAAATACGTGTCAGCTGTTTCCCTTTTGGGATCGAACAATTTTCCCTCTCTATATTCTACGTAGAATATTATCTTATCGTAATTGATATAAGCTATGTTAAGTTCACAACGGTATCTGATACACAATGTTAAGTTCACAACGGTATCTGATACACAAACACACTATGTCGTCTCTCTAGGAGATATTTGCATTCGTACATAATTAGACCTCTTAACTAAACCATTACACTAGCTGTGGGCTGCAAATTTTTTGCTGACTATATCAGTCAACACACGTTCCTAATACTAAAACCATTAATTCTCCGTTGGAAAGAATTCAGAGCTTCTAACTACACAAATGAATTTGTCCTAACTACGATAAGTCGCTATTTAGCAATTCACTGACACACATTTCAAGACACAAAAATCAATTCTCAGCATACATGTAAGAATCATTTTAAACATAATTTACTTTTTAATTTCGTATCAGAAGAAATGCATGAAATCTTTAGGATACATGATTCCTGTAACATTCAATACAAACGTGAATTAAATCTCACAATGCATATCAGAGTAATGCATGACATTTCTACACTTCATGATTTCTATTACATTCACGACATTAGAATGTATGATTATTTTCTGCACGAAAGCAAAAATTGAAGTAATAATGTAAAACGAATCAAATTGACAAAATAATTACAATTTATATCATTGCTTACTGTACGTGTCAGAGACCATGCCTTTTTGCTTCCAGAGCTCTAGATCGCTTATATTCAGAGAATCCCATCTTTTCCTGGTCCACGTTTCTCAAATGTCTAACTCTCTGTTCCTTGTACAATGTATAACGACATAACACATTATACTATCCCGGACACAAGAAATTCTTGCTTTGGCAGAATAACTTGTACTGCCTACATCTTCGTTGTATGAAATTTAAACCATACAATTTTGTCTCGGGAGAAAATTCCCTCGTCTCAGTTAGCAAAACTAAGATTAGCATTTTGTAACTGCCATAAATTTAAAACTTCTATCCAAGTTAGAATGATTCTCTCTAGACCGACTTTATTCGGACACTTTCAAATGATCCAAGAGTTTCTAGAAGTTGCTCTGGTTTGCCTTAAGTTTGTCATTTCCGGCTACATTAACATATCGTAACATATCTGTCTCATCGTCATGGAACGTACTCTAGTTAAAATTCACTTATCCCCCACAATCAAAACAGGTTAGCTTTTACAAGAAGCCAAGTTATTGAGAGCCTAACCTATACGTCAATCCTAATGGTTACGTATCAGGCAGCATATATAACAAATTAAATAGTACAGATGAGAAACACCTTAAAAAGAGAATTTTTGCAAATTTCCATAACGAAACTTAACACAAACCGATTGTGTCAATGTTACTAATAAGGACACGTGCTCTATATAATATGAAATAGTCGATTGTGACCTTGACATTCGTTTAAGCCTTCCCAAGGGAATTTACCTCTGTAAGTTGATATTTAATTGGTTATGAGTAATAATGCACATTCTTAGGGCAAGTTACTTCTGTAACTTGGAATTTTGTTGATTATTAGTTACAAACATCTAACAAACACAAACAATGGCGAGTTACATCCTTACAGAACAAAGCCGGAACTGCCTCAAAGAAGAAAATGGCATTCCGAAAAGATGGACAGAGTATTGCGCAGTACTTTACAACCACAGAGCCACAATAGATTCAGAGGTACTGAGCGTCCCTTCAGCAACTAACAACGACAACTACCTTATCCTACGTAAAGAAGTAGAAGCAGCTGTTACGACCCTGTAGTTTAAATGTGTGTGTGTTAAGGAATAAATTCTGCACAAATCATTTTATTTCATTAAATGTAATTAATATGATTATATTAATATTTGTCTAAAATGTTGTTAAAACATCGTGTTTACTTGAGTAGCAAATGTGAATCATGTGAGCACGTACTGTGTATGATGGCAAATTCATTACAAGTAAACATTCAGGAATAGCTATGAAAACAATTGGCTGATACTTGTTCAGGCTTTCCTAATTTCCAGATATATTTAGAAATTGCATGCGTCCTCCGTACGCGTTCAATTCAAACAACGTATTAATTTCGTTTATGTACTGAGGCATTTTGTAAGTCTACAGTCATAGAGTCATACACAGTCAGAGTCGGAGTTTGTTGTAACATCTTAGAGTTATACAACTTCTTTACCTTACACAAAGGTATTTTTGTGTTAGAAGAAGCTGTCTATTCGTATGTCTACTTAGAACAACATGTTTTGTCAGTGGAGCTAATTTTACTTCGTTTTTCTGAATAATTGTTTTCTTGGAGAACAACATTACTGGTTTGTACAAAAACATGTTCCGAACATATTCTAAATTGAAACAAAACAATACAAACTGTGCTTTACTATGTATATTATGGATTTTTATGTTAGCCTTCGTCTGACGGCATCATCCGCCATGTTGGACCGGAACTGAACTTCAGACAATGTTTGTTTAGAACTTTATACATGACTTATGTTTATCTTTAGAACAAACAATTTGGATCATTTCCGTAAATCGTAAGTCTTGTTTTGCATATTTACATTTGCTTCATGTTTTCTAGGAAAATAAATTATTTTTGTTAAAATTTATAAGCTTGTTGTCTTTACTCTTTCTTTATGTTACTTTGAACGAGCCGATACGTAACACAGTATTGAGATCACTGTTAAAGAGTAAGTCAGTAGGAGTGGACAACATTCCAGCATAACTGGTCCAAGCAGGGGAGAAGTAATGATTTAGCATCCACGCAAACAGGAGAATGGCTATCGCCCTTGACCCAATCACTGGTCATCACCCTCCCCAAGAAGGGCAACTTGAAACTGTCAAAACCACCGAAAAATCTTTCTTATAAGTCATTAAAGCAAAGTCATGTTGAGGATACTGCTGAAAAGACTAAAGCCAATAGGCTGAAACGATCATTGACGAGGAGCAGGCAGGTTTCAAAGCAGGGAGCAGTACAACAGAGCAGATTTTCAACCTGAGGATATTGTGTGAGAAGTACGTCCAACACTAGCAAGATCTGTACCACGTGTTTGTGGATTTCAAGAAGGCATGTTATGACATTCAGCATTGTAGGCAACCATGAGACTGTACCATCAATGCCAATCTCATCACAGTAATAAAGCACTTCTATGACAAGGCACCAGTGCAGAATACTTCAACAGCGGCATGGGAAACTGGTTAAGAACAACAGTCGCAGTCAGACAAGGCTGTCTGCTCTCTCCTACATTATTCAACATCATTCTGGAAAGAATAATGGCTGACGCGCTTGTAAAGCATGAAGGTACAGTCAGCATCGGAGGCAGAACAGTCACCAACCTACGTTTTGCCGACGACATTGATGGACTAGCAAGAAATGAGCAAGAACTAGCTAGCTTAGAGAGCCTCGACAAAATCTCTGCAGACTACGGCATGGAAAACAGTGCAGAAAAGATCAAGTTGATGACCAACGACACCAGAGGCATCATCACTGACATCAGGGTCCAAGGGACGAAGCTAGAAACAGTCTACAGCTGAAAGTATTTGGGGGCAATTGTAAGATATGAAGGATCGAAGCTTGAAGTACTATCTCTCTGAGTTCAAAGGTCAGACTGATGCACTCACTGGTGATCTCGATATTTCTCTAACTCTGTGAATCAAGGACCATAACAGTTGACGTAAAAGAAAAGGATACAGATCACAGAGATGCTTCTGAAATATCCTCGGCGTCTCATACAAAGACCGTGACACCAATGAAGAAATACAACAAATGACATCTTGACCACAGTGAAAGAACGTAACCTGCAGTGGTATGGGCATGTCTCACGATGGTCAGGACTAGCGAAGACAATCCTGCAAGGCACAGTACAAGGAAGAAGAAAGAGGCAGGCAGAGAAAGAGGTGGGAAGACAACATTCGGGTGTGGAAGGACTTGACACTGAGCGACTCACTGAGAAAAAAAAGGAAAATTGAAAAGAATGGGGGAAGATGGTTGTCCGGTCTCATGTGGTGCCCCAAATGTCTACAAGACTACGGGACTGATGATGATGCGTTGCAATGCACAGCGTCAGGGTAAATTACCTCTGTGACGTGATATTGTATTGGTTTTGGGTTACAATGAACAGTCTCAGGGCAAGTTATTTCTGTAAGTTGATTTTTAATTGGTTTGCAAATACACAAGGCATAGCCTCGGGGCAATCTTTATCAGGTATATGACTGTAATTGTGTTTGGTTTCAGCCGTGTATTGTTGTATTCTCGTTAGCATTCTGTATCACATACAATGGTTTTCCCACAAACACATTCAATTTTAATCTCTTCCTTTAACAAAATGATATCAGAAATATAAATTTAGAATGTTTTGGACTATTATTGTGCCTAACAAAACATCGTTGTAAGAGCTTCTGGATGTAAGGGTTAAACGTTTTATACATGCTGCACAGGTAACCTTTTGCTTCACCTGCAAAATATAAATTAGCCTTTGACTTCAAGTTGCAAAAACAAAATGAAGAAAGAGATATTATGTCCATTGCTTTTATCTTAAATTCTCCTAAATTGGGGTTTGTAGGCTTTAGCGACTCCTTCTGCAGACGACAGCACGTGCTTTAGGATAGTAAGAGCTAAAGGCACTATAAGGACGTTAACGTAACTATTTTCAGTCTTCCACTAGAATTTCAATTTTTTTTTCCCGATTCATTGTCCAGTCAGTGGATTGTTAGAGGCTATTAGATTGTGAAAGAAAGGGATGCTACAAACGTTAATTAAACCATATATTTGCGATCAGAAAATGTAGCCAAACCGTCGTTTAGAGTCACGCTTAATCATACTAGATGAGATGTATTTCATTTTGTTACGTGACAAGAGCTCGTACGCAGCAACGAAGAAAGGAGTGGAAACAAGCTTTGTATATTTTAACAAAATAATTTATTTTCCTACACAATAATGTAAAAATTGATAAATAGTTCTTACAATCTATGATTATAATCTAACATTTGATCCTTTAAATGACAATACAAGTCCTATCACTTAAATAGTCCTATAGGAATCCAGGTTCGAGTCTCGACGACGTACAAATATGGAAGGCTTCGACGTCAGATGTGGTCCAATGTATGAATAACAATAATTCCTAACTTAAATCACAGTCCTTGTTTCCAAATAATTTCAGAATTAATTTCCTTGAATATCTTTCAGAACTTTGATAGAAAATTGAACTTGTAGACTTTCCAGGGGAATAAATTATTAAATTCCAAAATCTGACGAAGAATAAAATATTCTAGCAACAAATTAAAAGCAATACATCTTTTTCCTTCAAGGCTTTCAATGACAGTCTAAACAAATATTAAGAATGTGTATTTAACTTCAAGACATTACTTCAAATCTCGCGAGATTGGTCATGTGGTCTCTGACTAAGCTAATTTTCATACTAATGTCACTCCACTTAAAACTCCAATCATGCAAATTGTTTTTCTACAAACAGTGATCACGCGACGAAAGTATGTCTTTGATGCTGACTAATCATTTTAACTTCCTGTTGATATTGTTACCAGGGTAAGATGAACTAAATGTTAATTCTCATGTATTACATATTCGTCTTGTATAAACAAACTTTGTGCTAGAAATGTATCTCACTACTAAAATAGAATCCCAAATCCGAGAAAAATATTCATTGCAATTAAATACACTGAAAAAACTGAAATAAAAGAATTTTAAACATTACACACAAACAATTAATCACATATACGTAACTCTTCCCCCCATCAAGAATAAGAAAGATTCATATAACAATGCTTTCTTTTTACCATCTGTAATTTATACAATTGGTAAAGAATATCACATTATGTATTATATAAAGCGTATATGAAATAATATTTATATACACGGGAAAGTGCATCTGCAATCAAATTGTCTTTTCCTTTGATGTGTCTGTTGTTCAGATTATACTCTTTCAAAAACAAACCCCACCTTAATAATATTTGACTTTTATTTTTCATCTTGTCGATGAAAGTAATAAGGTTGTGATCACTATACACAATAACCGGAGAACGAGCCGAGCTAATGTAAATATCGAATTGTTGCAATGCCAAAATTAAAGCTAAACATTCCTTCTCGATTGTTGAGTAATGTCTTTGGTGCCTATTTAATTTCTTGGAAAAATAGCATTTGGAGCTGTTAGAACCGGCGCACTTTTGAATATTGCTTTCAACCTAATGAAAGCTTCCTGACATTTTTCTGTCCAGAGAAACTTATATCTCTTACTAAACAAATTTGTCAGAGGTTTAAGAATATTGGAAAAATTAGAACAAAACTTTCGATAGTATTAGGTCATACCCAAAAATCGCATTAATTGCTTTTTATTTTACAGGCACAGGCAGATAGCATTCACCTTTGCGTCAATAGGTTTTACTTGATCATGTCCCACAATATGTTCTAAGAAGGTCACACAAGCACGGCAGAACTCACTTTTAGATAAATTGACTGTCAAATTAGCATCATTGAATCTTTCAAAGAATTTCTGAATCGTGGCTAGATATCCTTTCCAGGTGTCGTTGTAGATAATGATGTCATCAATATAAGCGTCTGAATTATCTAGACCGGAGGTAATCATATTCATCAAACGTTGCAATGTACTTGGAATACCTTTCATCCCAAACGGCATCTCTTTGTACTGGTAGAGTCCATCTGGAGTCACAAAGGCCGAAATTTCTTTCGCTCTTTCCGTAAGTGGAATTTGCCAAAATCCTTTTAGAAGGTCAAATTTGGTGACATACTTGGCATCTCCTATTTTATCTATGCGATTATTGATCCTGGTAGCGGAAATGAATCTGTTTTTGTCACGCTGTTAACCTTCTAATAATCATTGCACATACTGAAAGTTTTATCCGGTTTCGGAACAAGTATGCATGGTGAATTCTAATCACGTTTACTGGGGTCTATGAAATCGTTCTCCAGCAAATACTGTTTTTCCTTTTTCAAGTATTCCTGTTTGAGAGGGTTCATGCTGTATGTGTGTTGTTTTACAGGTTTTGAATCAACAATTTCACCGTCATGAAAATCTTCATTTGTCATTGTAGAAATATCCGGAAACAAGTGTTCATATTTGAATAATAACTGTTTAGATTCATTTTGTTCTTCTTATTGCAAATGAAAAGTTTCTGGTCTAGATCGTTCATAATTTCCGAATTTCGAAGATTTGTTTTCCAAGTTCAACGTTTTCCAATTAAATTTCTTCACATAAATCCTCAATTTGTGGGATAGGTACCACTAAATTATTTATAATAATTGACTTGGCTATCTCTTTCAATATACAATTACTCCATTGATTTATTTAGATCTAATACTATAATTATAATTTAACTCATTCATTTTGTTCTTTACTTTGTACTTTGAAAATACTTTACTTTCAAGTAAAACCTAACTTGAAGAAAATTTTGAAGAATGAGCAAGAGAGAATGACCTCTATTACAAGACTCAAATATTCTCTCAAATAAAATTTTGCGACACCATAGCTTCATATTTGACTTTATCTGCAGAAAGCCAAATTCAAGACTAACATGCTGGAAAAGTCCAGACATGAAATTTGACCATTGACCTGATTGAAGAGATTGAAGAAGGCCATGCTTTTACTATAGAATTCCTCAAAGAAATTACCTCTGGAAATTTTTATTGACGTACACATAATGGTCAACAAATATTGTTGCCTGACTTGGTCTTAGATAAGTGACCCACACAGTCTACCATACTTCTGCTAAATGGTTCATCAAATGCAGGAATTGGTTATAGAGGAGCCATTATGTATCTTCTGATTGGGTTTTCCTACAATATGACAAGTATGACAAGATCTACAAAATTTGCAAATATCACTTTTGATTTTTGGCCAACAAAAGTGAGTTAAAATCTTGTTATTAGTTTCATTTGTCCCTAAATGACCAGCCAGAGGAGTTTCATGGGCCAAGCTAAGTATTTCTTATCTGTAAGATTTTGGAACTACAATGTGATAGTTCACTGACCATTGGTAATTAGCAGGTACCTCGGGAGGTCTCCATTTTCTCATAAGAATTCCATTTTTAATGAAGTAACAGACAGGTACTTCAGTTGTTTCAGTTTCACTAACGACCCTCTGAAACAAACAGGAGATCTCAGAATCTTTCTGCTGTTCGACGACAATTGATTGTCGTTTATCACCCTGATTAGATAAAAGGAATGACTATTTAAAAGAGGATCACTGTGATCAATACCATCCGATTTCTCCAAATTAGAAGTGAAAGTGACCCCATTAAAAACCTGACCAATACATGTGTCAGCTAATGGAATATCTTCCTTATGAAAATCATTTTCAAGAGCTTTCTTTGCCATAGCTCTTGTAACTGCACAAGCTGGGTATAGCTCAAGGTATTATTTTTAAATTGAATCAAGTTTCTGATCTAAATAAGGCTTGTCAGTTACAAGTGGTTTAACCACAACCTTGTCTCCCGCTAGGTCGTTGCCTAGCAAAAAATGAATGCCCTCAACAGGTAGGTTATACATTATGCCGACAGTCACAGGTCTTGAACTAAGTTTGATGACAAATTTGCAGAATGGAGCGGAACATTAACAAAGTTGCACTCTACTCTCTGAATGAGAACACTCTCATTAGAAGAGGATTTCTCAGAAGAAGGCAAAACACATGAAACTAAAAGATTCCGAGAAACTTCCTTATCTCTTAAAATTTTAATAGGAATTGGATTGGTCGAATCACCCAAGAGTGATATAAAAGCCTTCGACATGAATGGTTCATAATTCTCCATAATAAAATCAGACTGAGGTTCATTAAACCCAACAAATATATTGCTTTCAATGCACGACCGTAACCTTGACCTATTAAATTCATTTGGGATAGGTCCTTTTTATTCTGGTGCCTATATTTCAATTTAAAGCAATCAGAAATGACGTGTCCTTTTTATTGCAATAGGTACACGTAGGAAGAGACATGGATTTTAAATCAAGTCTTTCAGAGGCTTGATTTTTAGAATTTGTGCCAGATTGATTTTTACCGAGAGTCGTGTTAGACTGAAATTTCTTCCTAAAAGTAGACTGATGAATGAATGTTTTGCTTACTACATAAACTTTATGAGTTAAGGAGTACTCATCGGCAGCAAGAGCAGCATTTTCCAAGTTTCAATCTTATGTACTTTGTGATGATTCTTAATATCATTAGGAACACAGTTTTTGAATTCTTCAAGCAACGCAAGTTGTATAAGACTTTCATAATAATGTTCAACTGTCTTAGCTAATCATCATCTCTTAAATAACTGTTCTTTTTCTCTAGCAAATTCAACATAAGTATGCCAGCTTCTTTTTTTATAGTTTCTAATTTTTTGCTGACAAGTCTCTGCGACTAACGCATAACCTCTTAATATGCACTCCTTACTCAAATCATAATTCGATCTTTGTTGTACTGACAAAAATGCATAGATATTTCGGGCTGTGCCGAAAAGTACACATTGTAATAATTGAGTCCAGTGCTACCTTGGCCATTTCACATTTTCAGAAACGTTTTCAAAATAGATAAAGTATTCGTCTTCTTCCTTTTCACTAAAAGAGGGAACTATATATGTGTAATGTAAAAACTTGAATCTGTATGTAAAGGGGAATCGTGCTTGCTTTTGCCAGTTCAAATTCTCTCATTCTAAGTTGAAATTTGATATTATCCTTCTCTCTTAGCATCTCTTTTTATCTCCTTCTCCCTCTCCTGTCTCTCTCCCCTCTTTTTCGAATTGTAATTGTTTATCATTCTCTCTCTCCTGACTTTTTCTCTCCTTCTCCCTCTCATGTTTCTCTCTCTCTCTTCACTTTCTCAAATTGTAATTGCAGTTGCTTCTATTGCAACTGCATTTATTTCTCTTTTTCTTCTCTCTGAAACTCGAGCCTCTTTAACTCTACTTCCACTTTGAATTTCCTTTTTATTTCCATTGCTTTAATATCAGCGTCTGTCATAGACTACTGACTGATGCCAAAACACTTTCATCAAAAACACTTTTCCCCACCAAATATTTAATACAAACTATTTGTTAATTTCTGGTTTCGTTAAGGATGATTTTGCTTCAAAAAGATCTTACTTTCTGGCAAGTTCAAGCAACTAATCTTTCTTAACTGCTGTTCAGTTGAATTAGAAAGAAATGTTTCCACTTTTGATGACATTGTAAATGAAGGCCTTTTGTTTTCACTTAAGATTCCAAATAAAATGCAAAATAGTACTTAGGATTTAGAAACTAGGGGAAATTGAAATTTCAAAGCAAATTTATGAACTATTTAACTAAAATTCATAAATCCAGGATGAGCCCCCAATCTTCTTTGTTATGTGACAACGAATCCTTATTTAATAACAATGAAAAGAGTGAAAGCCAGCAAGCTTTTTATATTTTAACAAAATAATTTATTTCCCTACACAACAATGCAAAACTTGGTAAATAGGACATACAGCATGTGAATATAATCCAAAGTGTGATCATAGGAATGGAAATACAAGTCCTATCACTAAAAGTCCTATAAGAATCCAGGTTTGAGTCCCGACGACGTATAAATATGGAAGGCGATGACGTCAGATGTGGTCCAATGTATGAATAACAATAATTCCTCAATTGATTCACAATCTTTGTTTCCAATTAATTCCTAAATTAATTTCCTTGGCAATCTTTCAGATTTTTTTTTATATAAAAAGAACAACTTGTTGAGTTTCCATGGGAATACATTATTAAATCCAAACATCAGACGAAAAATAAAATATTATGGTAACAAATTAAAGTAATACACTTTGTTCAAGGTTTTTTATGACTCTGTCTAAACAAATATTAAGAATGCATATTTAACATCAAAACATTACTTCAAATCTCGCGAGATTGGTCATGTGGTCTCTTACTGCTCTAATTTTCACACGTAGGCCAATGTCACTCCAATTAAAAATTTAATCATAAAAAGGTTGTTTACAAACAGTGATCACGCGAAGAAAGTATGTCCGTGATACTGACCAATCATTTTAACTTCCTGTTGATATTGTTTCCTGGGTAGAACTAACTAAATGTTAATTCTCACGTTTGTTTATAACTCTGTACTTTTCCACAAGACTGATATAAAATAATATTCTTGATTTGAAGAACATTTGTGAGAAGGAAAGGCTTATTAGTTAATTTGAGGTCACAGGATCTAGTGACCCTATGGGCCCTATGAAAAAGTCTCCAGTAGAGACCTATGAATCTCCTGACAGCTGTGGGTCCTCGTTAATTGTGTTTTAATTGTCCTACCGTGTCTGCATCCTTGTCGAAGCACATCCATGTGAAGGTTATTTTCTCAAGGACTTTTATTTAAAAACCATATTCACCAAATTTGACTACTTTCTTTAGTGATTCAAGACCGTATATGAGCATTTCCCAGTATAGTTTGTAATCGTAATCTCTAGCTTGTATAATTTGTCTCTGTTCCCTATTAATGTAATTTAATTTGTTTACTACGTGGTTATGTGTTTTATTGGAACTGTTTTATATCACTTAGTTTTCATACAGAGGATTGGCACCTTCGAATCATTATCTATTGTCAACAAAGGAAACTGTGCATTTTGCTAATCAGCCACAAATGCTTTTACAACAGAATCATTTTAAACTATTTTATTTTTGTTACACAATGCACATTTGTGTAATTAGGTTAAAATTATATTAATACATGATTTTGTTTATTTGGAATTATTTGATTAACACAAAATGGGTTACAAACATTCTAAAAGCATCCGGGTTATCTTATTGGGCATTACATAATTTTTAAAATATGTCACCCAGACAACACGATATGGAAATCTGCATTCAAACATTTTAGTCACCAATGTTAAAAAGGCGTTTTGCGGAGTAACAGAGAGGGCCCCAAGTGGTCTAAAGCGCTGTCCGTTTCGGATCACTGCCATCTCACCTCTGTCTGCGTGGGTTCGAGTCTAAGATTTGGCGAATGTGGATATGTGAGAAAGCTTGCCAGTAGCTTCTCATGGGTAGGTGGTTCTTTCCGGGGATTTCCCGGTTTCTTCCTCCACCATTAATACTGGCCGTCATGTGTGCTGAAAAATGGTGTTAAGCTCCACAACAACAGCAACATAGTAACAGACCTTTTTCAAGTGTTTGTATAAAATTCTCCAATATGTTTATATTCATTCATTAAACCGTTAAAGCTTACGAATTTGTCATTTAGGTTTGAAGTTAGTAAATAATGTGGACGGATACTATACTTCGTTTGTCCTACAATCTAATCACTACAAACAGTGCCCAACCGTCTCTCAAATTGTGACCATCAACACGAAACACACTGTCACCAATTTGAATTACGTTTAGTTTCAGTTACAGGGATACTCAACAATTTTATAGGAAAGAAGTCAAGAATTTATATAGCTTATATTGTGCATTATATATGTCAATATGAGCAATCGTAAAGTTTTTGGATGTTTCACACGAGTGTCTAGAATAATCTAGAAGACATCATCTTTGATGGGTCTGCATTTGGAAGTTTCACACATGTGTCTCGAAGAATCAAGAGGTCATCATCCTTAATTTGATTTGCATCGGGAAGGTACAGAATAAAAGTAATTCCTCCTCAAGAAATGAACTTTAAGAACCATTAGTCTCTAAAGACAAAGAGATAAATAGAAAATAGTTAATCAGACTTGCTAAGTTAATTGTATTTTCGATCAGTCTTGCGACACAGAACTCACACAGTATCCTTTATTGGTTTGACCTGACGGATGCGTCGAGCAAGGGTATCCAATCGAGCAAGGGTATCTAATAAAGTAAGAGTATCAAATCGAGCCACGGATTCTGGCAGACAGTTGTATACTAAACTGTATTATACAATGTTGTTATTCCATACCTCTTGTTTATACAGTTGCAAGACCAAGATGTTGAGAACGTAACTGTTCATTATTTCAACTGGTAGAGTACTTCCAGATGGAAATCTTGTTTATTTTGTGTCCAAATGTTCAGTTTACTCACGTCTGTGGCATTTGTTGGATATAGTTTCATATAAATATTGTGGATGAATTGAGTTACAAATAGAGAATGGAGAAATTCCTTTCTTCCGCCATAGTTTCATATAAATATTGTGGTTGAATGAAGTTACAAGTAGAGAATGGAGAAATTCCTTTCTTCCGTCATAGTTTCATATAAATCTTGTGGTTGAATGGAGTTACTAGTAGAGAATGGAGAAATTCCTTTTTTCCGCCATAGTTTCATATAAATCTTGTGGTTGAATGGCGTTACAAGTAGAGAATGGAAAAATTCCTTTCTTCCGCCATAGTTTCATATAAATATTGTGGTTGAATGGAGTTACAAGTAGAGAATGGAGAAATTCCTTTCTTCCGCCATAGTTTCATATAAATATTGTGGTTGAATGGCGTTGCAAGTAGAGAATGGAGAAATTCCTTTCTTCCGCCATAGTTTCATATAAATCTTGTGCTTGAATTGAGTTACAAGTAGAGAATGGAGAAATTCCTTTCTTCCGCCATAGTTACCACCATGAGTAATGATCTGTTCGCATAGAGCAGCATCATGAACCATGTATTTAATATACCAAAATAAAAGTAATATGAAATGTAACCCTGGAATAGAGATTGCTGGAAACTTGCATGCACGTATATTGAGATTGAGATTGAGAGAGAGAGAGAGAGAGAGAGAGAGAGAGAGAGAGAGAGAGAGAGAGAGAGAGAGAGAGAGAGAGAGAGAGAGAGAGAGAGAGAGAGAGAGAGAGAGAGAGAGAGAGAGAGAGAGAGAGAGAGAGAGAGTCTTTCCGTCCTGTACGTAATGCATGTACACAGTTGTTATGTCTGCAAAAAAGTATCTTTCCATAGACTTATAAATTTGATAAATAAATAAATACTTGATAAATATTCTTGGCACGGGTACAAGAAAAGCATATATTAATCTTGCATTGTTTTTCCTAAAATCAAGAGGCTTAGTAGTAGAAGGAAACCAGAGTTTCAGCTCAAAGACCCCCTTTTTTTTTTAGCTCTCCTGAGACCCCCAAACCCAACCACCCACCACTACAGTAGTATAAGGAAAGGCCTGTTTGAAAACACTTTTTACCTTTTGTATCCGACCATACCATTTTAACTGTTATCTTACCATTATAAAGCTTCTATAATAACAGTATAAGGAAACCAGGGTTTCAGCCCAAGGACATTTTTTTAGATCTCCTGAGACCCCCAAACCCACCGACACACCACTACTTCAAAGCGTCGAAGCCAGTTTGTGTTTTCGTCATACACACTACCCCCCAGATATCGTCTAGACAGGTAGCCTGCCATGTGTATTAGTCATCAGCAAGCCATGTGTGTCATACAAACAGTTACTGATTGTACTGCGTGATACATCCGTTTAGGTAAACGCGGGCTTTTTCACCAGATAATATGATCACAAGTGGAAATTAAACTACGTATATGTGATATTTTTTACGTTTGGGAATATCGTTTACAGAGCGAGAAAAGTGAGTAGTATTATATCTTAAGTTTAGATAATATTTTATGTTTGTAAGAGTTTCAATCTTTTAAATTAACCCCTCTGTCATTACATGTACAGGTGTGGCATAGCTCTCTATCTTTGGTAACAAGCATGAGTGATATAGATATTACGTAATTGCCAGAACAGTAATGCGCATGCGTGGAATGTTCTCGAACGCAGGACGTGCTTTATAAAAATCATGCGTGGAATGTTCTCGAACGCAAGACGTGCTTTATAAAAATCAGTCCGGCATAGAAATTTGACCAGGGGCGAAAATTAAACTACGTAAATATGATATTATTAACGTGAAGCTAGGATTCTATGATAGCGTTTAAGCGACTATTCACCTTGTGAAAAGGTAAGTGATATTATATTTTATGTTTAGATAATATTTTACATTATTTCATACTTATTTTGATCATCTTTTTCATATTTGCTAACTCTCATTGGTAAAATATCTGTTAACATACTGTCAATAATACGGAATTCGCGTATTACATTGTCCATATCATATTTTACTCCTCGTAGGTAAGATCGAATCTGATCAAGTAGTTTCTTGTAAGTAATAACAGCTGTCTGACATCCAAGCTTTTTTATTAAAAGTCTTGGTTCTACTTTTTTACACGCCGCTGTAAGGGAAACACCAACACCAGATATAACTAGCAAAAACGGATTAAATGATGCCCCACTTGAAATTATACCAGAACTGGTCATTAACAACGATAGATATGATATTATTCGAAGTATTTTGTTATAATTTTTGTAACATATTTTAACGCACCAAAGTTTTTGTGATAATATTTGTAGTATTGCATTAGAGCGTCCACATCCTGTCCTGGAATATCTTTTGAAATATGATTGATAGCAGCTATACTTCTTTTCACTATAATATTTGTTTACATAGTCCTAGGTAAAATATCAGCTAATTTCAGTATTTCACCTAGAAATTCCAAACACAAATGATAAGAGGCATTTGTTGCAGTTTTATCGACTGGTTCAAGTCTAAACTTTTCTTCACCACCTTTATTTAATGCGGTAGACACAGTTCCAGAAGACTCATCAGTTAAATTCCACAGAAATCTGATAATTATTTAAAACTTTGTACTGCTAAACACCGACAATCTATACACACCAGTTACTTCTGCAGAGTGTTTGACAGAGTTATTTTCCTTGGTCCATGCACCAGATCCAGCGTCAACAGTATACACAATATTTTTAATCTGTTTGTGAGGAATTTTAATTATGCTCGTTTTCTCAATAATATCAGGAATACCACTTATAATATCATTGAGTTTTGTGTTAATATTAGCGAGTGTAATGTCAAAATTTGATGGATTTAAAAAAAACATTTTTAAATGTGTTTATGTTTCTGCAAAAACTTACAAACGTGTTCACGTGACCAAGAAATTCATTTTTGAGCACAGTTATTTCATTACTGATTGGAACGTCCTGATCATCAACGTATTTCTTAGTGGCAGCGTCACCGTCCTCAGTTGGGTTTCCAAGATCTGTAATCTTGTTCTGGGTCATAACAATGTTCACTAAATAAATCACCAGGTTTTTTTTTAACATAATCATTAAATGACATACCAGAATCTTGTATCTTACCTAGATTGTTAAAAGTAACGATATTATTAGCAACCTCAGCAGGATTTCTGACAGTGCATCTGACAGTTTTACATTACTCGTCTTTAATCGTCCTTCTTTGTCCTGGAAAATGACGACTTCATTTGGATCTACACTGGCAACATTTAATAAATTATTAATTTCATTTTTGAGCTGATCAAGAGTTGCATACTTTGATAAGTCACCTTGATAACCTTCTCTGGATACATCTCCTGCTAGTGTTCCAAATTTTGTATAGTAACTCATTGTTTACTGTCCTACATAAAATTATCAACATTATATATAAAACTATAACAACAATGACAAAATCGTCGATATTAAACTTTGATACAGAGAGACTGGTGAAGCATAAACATAACAATGAACTTCCTGATTGTTATTATCTTATTGTTGGGCGAACTGGATCGGGAAAAACTAATTTGCTTATGAACTTGCTTCTTGGTGATAATTTTAACTACGATAGAGTTTATATTTATGTTGTTGTTGTTGGGCTTAACGCCATTTTTCAGCACACGATAGGCTATTCATGGCGGCCAGTATTAATGGTGGAGGAAGAAACCGGGAAATCACCGGAAAGAACCACCGAGCCACGAGAAGTTTCTGGCAAGCTTTCTTACATATCTACACTAGCTGAATCCTAGACTTGAACACATGCAGACAGAGGTGAGATGGCAGTGATCCGTAACGGACAGCCCTTTAGACCACTCGGCCACTCGGGGCCCCTGAGTTTATATTTACACAATCAATCCACAGCAGGATAAGTATGAGTTATTAGGCGAGTATAATGATAAGCGTCGTGATGAACTTAAAGCTGGTGAAGATTTTGTTTTATAATTAAGCAGCCAGAAGATCTTATTCCAGTTAATTAACTTGATGCAGATGAACATAAAATAGTAGTTTTTGAAGATATTCCGCTAAATAACATGGAGATGAATAAAGATCGTATTTTTTACTGTCACGTAATAAACAGTGTAATTCTGTTTATCTTGCTCAAGGTGTTAATAATGTTGACAGATTTATTCGGTGAAATACTGGTTGTTTTATATTATTTCCAGGACTGGACAATGTTGACGTTAGAAATATTGCAAGCGAGCAATGCGGTGACGTGACAAAAGATAAGTTTATTGAACTTTATCGTAATGCTACAAAAGATAAATACAACTTTTTCTTATTTGATAAACTTACAAATGATCCAATTAAAATGTTTCGCTGTTTTATTGACACTTACTTTTAGTAAAGCTTTGTTTAGGTTTATAAAATTAATAATAATAATAATGGACAAACAAGCAAAATATAGAAAAAAATATAGAAGATCTAAAAAAAACTTGCTCAATCACAGGCATCTTTTAAGCAAAAAGTACAGCAAGCACGACGTGGACAAGTAACTGCTACAGAAGCGACAGCTACAATTTTCAAGCCAGCTACTGAAAAACTACTTGGAAAACAACCTGAAACTAAACCACTATCAGAAGAAGAACTTAAACAACTGCAAGAAAAAGGGTTGGTAGGAATTGTTAAAGAACAACAGGATGAGATATGGTGTTATTGCTTCCATGTTTAAAAGAACAGCAGAAAATAGTAGAGCAAAACCTTTTGGTAGCGGGTGGGGTTTTAAAAGAAAATTTAATACACTTGATAAAACTCGTGTGGAACAAACAGAGAAGAAAAAACAGGAACTGGTGTAAAAATATTTAAAATATGAAACTTTACACCGCGACTAATTTTTGTAAAATGATCTAATATAAAAAATGTCAACAACATTATTGCTAGACTCTAGTGAGTCTGCGAAAGATAGCGCAAATTTTTCAGTAAATTATATTCCTCCTATACAACTAAATCCTGCAAAACAATATGAGATTGGATTAATTTCTTGTACCTGCTGAAATATTATGCCTAACGTGAAAAATGATGTTAACGATGAAATGTGGTTTACTATGATTACAACATCTTCAATATGTACAAGAAAACTAAAAATTCCACAAGGAGCTTATAATATTACTGATCTAAACAGAACAATCAAAGAGCTCATAACAAAAGCTGGCGGTGTGGCTGATAAGTTTGAATTGGCAGCGAATTATAACACATTGCGAGCTAGGATAACTTTCAAAAATATATTAATTGGTCTTGAACCAAGAGAAAGAAGTATTGCACAACTGTTAGGATTTACTGAAAAAATTACACTACACTTGATTAGGCTATTACGTATGACAGTGAACTGCCAGTAAATATAACAGAAATATATACAATATTAGTAAATTGCTCTATTGCTTCTGGCTCGTACACATCAAAAGGTAGCAAATGTCAAACGATTTACAGTTTCTCACCAGAAGTTCCGTCAGGTTCTCTCATGCAAATAATTCCACGACATATTATCTATTATCCTTTAAATGTTGTAAATCAAATATCAAGTATAATAATGCAGTTGATAGATCAATCTGGAAAACAATTGCATTTTAATAATGAAGTTGTAACTTATTATTTACATCTACGCGAGCAACAGTAAACAATAAAAATTATATACAACATCATATATAATGAAATAAATTTATCAAAGAAAAATAATTGAAGGATTTTTTGGAAACATATTTACTAAAGTTATTGAAAATATTCCAGGTATAGCGCGTAAAGTTGCACCAATTGCTATTGAAGCGGGTAAAGCTTTTGCAACAGGATGCTGCATCGGCCGCTGGGACTGCGGTTGGACAAAAAATAGCTGATAAAATAAAAAGAGATCCACCGAATGCATCTGAAATAAAACAAGCTATCTCAGAAATCGCTCCAACAAAAGAAACTCAGCGAGCTATGATAGCAACAACAACAAAAAAATATTATCACCAAAGGGTGAGCAGAACATACAAAAATTAATATATAAAGTGACAGTACCACAATAAAATTTTATATAATCTAATAAATAAAATGTCTGCTAAAAATTATCTCTAGTTAACAGAAACTCATGACATCTACAACGCTGTGACAGAATTTAAGTATGTTGAGTATCTCGATGAGAATTCTAACGAACTAAATAAAGCTGGTATTAGAACCTTTAACACCAGAGACGAAGACATATTTCTACTGTCACATAAGGCTATGTTAGAAGTACGCGGTCAGATTATGACAGTAGCCAATCAACCTGCTGCAATTGCAGATGGAGCAGAAGTAGCTCTTATAAATAACGGCTGATGTTTATTCAAAAGTGCTAGATATCAACTAGCCAATCAAATTATAGAAGATATTTCAGGTCATATACAAGTTGCAAGTACAATTTTAAATATTTGGTTTTCAGACGATTACTCGAGATCAACTGCAATAGCTGAATCAACTGAATTTTTGAAGAGAGGTGCTATAGTACACGGAGCTGATGCTGATGCAAATGCTGTAATTGTGAGAAATTTTCTCATTGCTAATGCTGCTGCTCTAGTTATTGCCGCACCAGGTGCAGCTGCTAATGCAGACGCTACAAGAGTTTCCCTTACGGCAGCTTTCAATAATCTTAATATAACACCACCAGCTGCAGATGCAAACGGTACTGCAATGTTAAATTTGCTTCTTAACACACTTGACGTGAGAAATCCACGTTATAACGAAGGTTTTTCTAGGCGAAGAGAACTTGCAGCAGGATCACGTCAAATTACAATGATGCTTCCACTACATATGATTTTCGGCTTTTGTCGCGATTATGATAAAGTATTTCGCGGAGTAAAACATACGCTTATTTAGATCGAGCAGAACCAAACGATTGCTTGTTCAGATCTGGAGGGGCTGATGTACAGTTTATCATAAACAAACTTGCTCTGTTGATGCCAAGTATAACACCATCGATCACTAAAATGTCAGAATTAAATAGCATACTTGAGAAGCATACAAACAGAATTTATTTTAAGCAGCATAAAATATATCAGACAGCGGTTCCAAATACTACCGACTGCAAGTGGCGGGTCACAACAACATGAAGCGAACAACTGGCGAGACAAATATTTGTTATATTTCAACAGAAAGCCGGAAGAGGCAACCAACAACAAAATAATGCAATATTTGACCACTCTGATGTCAGACGAATATATGCTAGACTAAATTCAAAGCAATATCCAGAGCGAGCTATTGAGTGCAATTTTGCTAATGATGCTAATAAAAATATTACTCGACCGTACATGCATCTGCTTGACGCAATGCAAAAATATCAAGATGTTAAAGATGGATCTCAGATATCAGCAGAGGAATTTCGTACACTTTATCCTATATTTCATTTTGATGTCAGTAAGCATAACGAGCGAGCTGTAGACAGCACAGCGGATATTGAAATTACCTGGACACTTGGAGCGGTTTCAGTAGCGCCGTTGTACGAATACTCATTAGTGATTAGTGATAGATGTATTGCCATAGATTCTGTTGGAGGTAAAATGACAGTTCAAGTTTAATCTGCAGTTGTTATATAAAATGACAAAATATACTGTAAAAGAAGTATATTTGTCCGATGGCCAAGTTAAAACATTGCAAAGCGAGAACAGGTATCATTAAAAATCGATCCTAATATTTCTGATGGTGTTTTAAGAAAATTAATGCTCACAAAAAATCAAGTATACAAGTACAATCGTTTACAAGCTTTTGGTTTAAATTTGAGTGCTGCACAAATGACAGTGATGGTCGTTCATGGTGGTTTTCTTGGTCCGGCATTATCAGTATTAGCTGAAAATTTTTTACCGGTCTTAGGCACATTAGGACTAGCAGCAGCGACAGGAGCAATATCTGGCGCAACGAAAAGAGCAGTTGAGTGTAATGGTATCATTCGTGGAAGTGCAATAATTTTTAAAAAATTTTTATGTAATTGATATATTATAATGCATAAACGGAAAAAGAAAACAACAAAACCGCCAACAACAAAATCACCAAAAAGAAAAAGAAAACAACAAAACCGCCAGAAAAAAGAAAACACCAAAATGCAAATACATATGCAATTAAACAAAACAAGGAGGAATTATTCCGTTCGCTCCACTTCTGGCGGGACTAGCGGGAAGTCTGCTGCCAAATCTTTTAGGAATCGGATGTGGTCGAACATTATCGGGAACACGACCACCCCGCTAAGTAATTTTGATATAATCGATAAGTTAAAAGCAGTTCCTGGATTTCACGGAGTGTTTTCTAAAGATCAACTCGCAGCAATAAAAATGTCGCCAGCTACAAGTTCGTGTGCTATGAATATACAAGATTTTAATGACGGATCCGATTGGGTAGCAGTTTATAATAATAATTATTTTGACTCGTTTGGACTTCCTCCAAGGGATGTATTAAAAAATATATAAAAAATATAAAAAAATATATTATTCGTTAAATCAACTCCAACCTGTTGGAACGTTTGCTTGCTGATATTATTGTATAATGTTTATCGACAGATGTCCCAGAATAATAGCTCTGGAAGCAATCTTAATTTTTTAAAGTTTATTTTACAGTTTGGCAAGCAACCTTCTCACGCTAATAATGAGATTGTAATTAATTTTTTCTAAACTTAAAAATATAATGTCAACATATTGTCTCAAGTGTAGAACTAAAACAGAAAATATTAATGAAACAACAGAAAAAAACAAAAAACAACAGGATGATCTTATAAAGGTATTTTTGCAATCTGTGGAAAAAGAAAAAAATAAGTTTTTAAAGAAAGTGTCGCTAGTAGCTGGTTATCCTGAGGTTATTTTAGTAGACGACTAAAAATATAGAATGATATGCAATTGTGATTCTGACAGATTTGTGTCTTGAGCAAAAAAAAATTGTCGCATACTGTCAATGTTGTAACAACAGAGAAATAATAGGCACAGGTATAAATATACACAAAATTATTGGAAAATTACCAAAAAGCAAAAGGCGGTTGGGTTTTGCCAGGTCATCGGTATACAGGACCTTACAATCCGCTAGATGAACAACTAGATTACCCAAGTGACTGTACATTTCATGACCCAAATAAAAAGGTTATTGGCAAGTTCAAAGAAGAAATGAACTCGAGCGCTCTCAAATACTTTATCGGATTACGCAGCAAAATGTATGCCGTATTATTAGACAATAATAAAAAAACGAAAAAAGCAAAAGGTCTGCTTCGTAATTTTGTTAAAAAAATTAATGAAATTTGGTGACTACAAGTACGCGCTTGATGGCGGTGTTAGTTTTATGAGAGCTATGGCAATTCGGACTAATCATCATAAGCTTGAAACAGATGTCATTATCAAACGTGGATTGAGTAATTTTGATGACAAACGTTTTTGCGAAAAAATGAGGTAGATACACTTGCACTTGGGTATTGTCATGATGATAGATCTATATCCGACATTATCTTTTCCGACTAAAATTTTATCTAAACTTATAAAATAATGTTTGAAAATTTAACAATGACAAATAGCTACAGTAGCAAAATTAAATATCTAATGATGGACGGCAAACAATTGACAGTTGAAATTAATAATGAAACATCAGGCACATGTTTAGTGGAACACGTGACAAGCTAAAACTTTCACTAATCAGATCTGATAATAGCGAGTATTTCAATTATCTCGAACAATTGTATCAAAAGTTGCTAGCAGAATTTAAAAACTTTCACAGTCCGATTAGCCAGCAAAAATATACTAAACTTACAATTGATCTCGATCGGTGAAAAATATATTTTATTGACAAAAAATATCCTTTAAACAAACCACGAATAAAAGACTTATTTGACTTTCGTCGTTGTGTGAGCGGTAAAGTAAAATTTAGTCTCTACAATCATGATAAGGAGGTATTTCTAATATCAACAATTGAAACATTAATCATTGGTAATGAGGTATAAAATAATATCACTTACCCTTTTCACAATGTGAATTCCAAGTCCATTTGCTTTCTCAAACGTTAAAAAATATCACATATATGTAGTTTAATTTCCGCCTCTGGTCAAATTTCTATGCCAGACTGATTTTTATAAAGCTCGTCTTGCCTTTTGCATGCTGCGTTCGAGAATATTCCACGCATGCGCATTACTGTTCTGGCAATTACGTAATATATATATATATATATGACTCATGCTTGTTACCAAAGATAGAGAGCTATGCTACACCTGTACATGTAATGACAGAGGGGTTAATTTAAAAGATTGAAACTCTTACAAATATAAAATATTATCTAAACTTTAGATATAATACTACTCACTTTTCTCGCTCTGTAAACGATATTCCCAAACGTTAAAAAATATCACATATACGTAGTTTAATTCCCACCTGTGATCATATCACCTGGTGAAAAAGCCCGCGTTTACCTAAACGGATGTATCACGCAGTACAATCAGTAACTGTTTTTATGACACACCTGGATTGCTGATGACTAATACACCTGGCTGGCTACCTGTCTAGACGATACCTGTTGGGGGTAGTGTGTAAGACGACAACACAACCTGGCTTCGACGCTTTGGAGTAGTGGTGTGTCGGTGGGTTTGGGGGTCTCAGGAGATCTAAAAAAAGGTCCTTGGGCTGAAACCCTGGTTTCCTTCTACTACTACTGGCTTTTTAAAACGTTATTCCACTTTTTGTATGTTGATTTATATTCCATGTATAATAATTTCTGTGTCTGTAGCTAGATCATCAGCCGTGGACGATTTGCCATAACATGTGCCAGACAATATTGACATCATGTTCTGTTGTCACGATACGACCATATTCTAGTTGAATGTCCGTTTCTGCTCAATATTCATTATCTACGTCCAAATGACACATTTTGAGATTTAATACACCTTATTAGTAGTATACAGTATCATAGACCATGCCCTTAATGATTCGATTTAGTTAAAATTGGTATGTTTGATCCAATTAGTAACTGTGGTGGCCATTTTTTAAGTTCACATTAATTGCTTCAAATCATGGTTACTAAAGGCTTTTAGACGTATCGAGCATGCTGAACCATAGCAATTTTAATTACTGCTTAATGAGTAATGTTCCGTCTTCACTAATTTCTTGTTTCAAGTGATCAATTCGATAGCCCTAATTAATTCGTTAATTAATTCGTCCATTTTACATTTAATTCATGGGTTGTTTCTGCGACCGTCATTAGAGTGTTAAACGTAAATGAAAGTGAGACTAGGAGGCCGAGTATAACGCACATTTCAATACAAAACAATGAAACGGCTTCTCCTTATAATCTCATTCCCTAAAACACAAAATGAAAATTTTGATCTGGTACTATCAGTTATATATCTAGTATTATCTCAGTTATATATTTTTGTACTATCTCGGTTATTTATCTAGTACTACCTCAGTAATATATCTAGCATTTTGTTTCCAGTAATAAATCAGGTTATTATATGTCTAGCAATGTTTCCACTTATATATCTAGTACTGCTTCCAGACATGTGTCTTGCTCTACTTCCAGTTAAATATCCAACACAACTTCAATGTATATGTTTATTACTACTTCTAGCTATATATATATATATATATATATATATATATATATATATATATATATATATATATATATATATATATATATATGTGTGTGTGTGTGTGTATGTGTGTGTGTGTGAACTACTTCTAGGTATATATTTATTACTACCAACATACATATATCTTGAGCTACTCCCATTTATAAATTTAACAATATTCCAAGCCAAAAATCGAGTACGATTTGAATTATATCTCTAATTCTAATTTAAGGTACTATGTCTATTATTATTTCTAACGATTTCTCAAATACTACTTCTATGTGGCTAGTACTACTTCTATGTGGCTAGTACTACTTCGATGTAGCTAGTACTATTTCTATTTATCATGTACTACTTCCAGCCGTATATCTAGTACTTCTTCGAGTTGAATATATATATATATATATATATATATATATATATATATATATATATATATATATATTTTTATATATATATATTTATATATATATATATATATATATATATATATATATATATATATATATATATATATATATATATATATATATATATATATGTATATATGCATGCATGTTTATATACACACACACACACACACATATATATATATATATATATATATATATATATATATATATATATATATATATATATATATATATATATATATATATGCATGCATATATATATGCATGCATTCCGACTCTTAATGTGTCTTTTTCAAAGACATATACTAAACATAGTCAAAACAAGCAAATAAAACATACAAAACGTTGTGTGGCTGTTTCAACATAAATCAAACCTATAGATGCTTTGTCTCAACCAGCCTTTATAGACGTGCTACGGATATTGAGAGATTTTTGTAGTTAATTAAAAATACATGAGCCATAGCGACATCTGTTGCTTTGTGTACATTTATGTAACGCAAATTATATCAAGGATATATTCTTATATTCCGGATATTTTATTCTTATAGTAGTAATTAAAGGATAGTTAGAAGATTTAGTAAAGTTTGAAAAGAAAATTATACTAGTGCATATATTTCTTTTTCTAGTCTTCTTGGTTTAGACCGCTCGATTTCAATGTACTAAGGTGGCGTATCCAGTAAGATTCCTTTTCGTTCTCGGTTTCAGAACAATTGCTAACAACCCCAACTGGAAGAATAGCAAGTAAAACTACTGGTATTGTATAGATGATAACGAGGGCGGAGGTGGGGATGGATAGGCGGTATATTTGTAGCATGGAATCCACCCTATATACAAGATTCGTAACTTACTGACGTAAATTCATCTTTTTCACAGAGGAATGTAGACATAAACCTGTCTCCCCTACTGCTAAGAGAACTTTATCCAACCTCATCATATTTACGCAGTAAATATGTGATGCAAATCTGACTAAAACAACATATTTGTTTGCGTCTTCTGTCCAATCTAATGTTCCAAATCAAATGCTGCAAACATCAGGTCACAAATACATTAAGTAAATATGTATATTTTTTCATCCAGTAATTCCTTTCACAACAAATAATCGCAACAATGTAATGTTTAGTTGTGATGTGAAATTTCAAGGTAAACGCTGTCACTGTGTTGCGTTGGCCACCTTAAACCGGTACTGTGCACAGTATCAACGTGACATCAAACGCATTGTACGTTTTCTGCTGACAAATGTTTTGCTTATGCGAAATGGACTGTTTATTTGGGTGGATGCTTATTCTTTGATTTATAGTTGTCACAAATGTATAATATACTTTTTCCAACCTTGTTTGGGACTATTTTTTACGCACAGCAAATGAAAGGTACAGCTTCTGTCAGAATGAACGAAATTGTTCGTTCATCTTTTTGTATAAAATAATTTTTACTGAAATAAAACTATGTGATAGAAAGGATCTTTAATGGGTAATGATTTAATATTAACCATTATTAATAAAATTGATACAATTTCTATAAAATTTATTTACACACAACAAATGAAAGATACAGCAAAAGTCAGAATGAACGAAATTATTCGTTGTTTTTTTATTTAAATAATTTCTGCTGAAATGAAACTGTAATAAAAAGAATCTCAAATGGGTAATGATTTAATATTAAATTTTGAAACTCGTTGAATAAAACCCAGCTTTCTCGCCAAGGCTTGCACAAGCTGGACATCATTGAACTCGTTTTATAAATTAAATATTAAATCGTTACCCATATGGGTAACAGTGTTACTTTAATACTATGTGTAATAATGTTACTTTGAGACTATGCGTAATAGTATTACTTTGATGCTATGCTTAATGGTGTTACTTTGATGCTATGCGTCAGTGTTACTTTAATACTGTGCGTAATAGTGTTACTTTGATACTGTGCGTAATAGTGTTACTTTGATACTGTGCGTAATAGTGTTAATTTGATGTTATGCATAATAGTGTTACTTTGATAATATGCGTAATAGTGTCATACAATGTATAATAGTTATTTTGATACTATGCGTTAAAGTGTAACTTTGAAACTATGCGTAATAGTGTTATTTTGATACTATGCGTAATAGTTACTTGAGACTGTGCGTAATAGTGTTTTTTTGATACTATGCATAATAGTGTTACTTTTATACTATGCATACTAGTTATTTTGATACTATGCGTTAAAGTGTAACTTTGAAACTATGCGTAATAGTGTTATTTTGATACTATGCGTAATAGTGTTACTTGAGACTGTGCGTAATAGTGTTATTTTGATACTATGCATAATAGTGTTACTTTTATACTATGCATACTAGTTATTTTGATACTATGCGTTAAAGTGTAACTTTGAAACTATGCGTAATAGTGTTATTTTGATACTATGCGTAATAGTTTTAATTTGATACTATGCGTAATAGTGTTACTTGAGACTGCGTAATAGTGTTATTTTGATACTATGCATAATAGTGTTACTTTTATACTATACTATTTTGATAATATGTGTTAAAGTGTAACTTTGAAACTATGCGTAATAGAGTTTTTATACTAAGCGTAATAGTGTTACTTTGATACTATGCGTAATAGTGTTAATACTGTGCGTAATAGTGTTACTTTGATAATGTGTATAATAGTGTTACTTTGATACTATGCGTAATAGTGTTAATACTGTGCGTAGTAGTGTTACTTTGATAATGTGTATAATAGTGTTACTTTGATACTACTTATAACAGTGTTGCTTTGATACTATGAATAATAGTGTTATTTTGATACCATGCATAATAGTGTTATTTTGATAATGTGCGTGATTGTATTACTGAAGTAAGGGATGAAAGCTACGAAACAAGCTCTTATAACAATGTGTATGGTATTAACACAGATAAATTGCAAAGAACTTGACAGAAATACTTTCTTGTACTGAAAACAAGAAGAAAAAGTATAAAATATACAGCCCATAATTAATTATATTCTCAATTGATTCTAGTTACATCAGTAACACATGCAAACCGAGCATGGCTTTCAGCCCACAAAGGTAGTTTTTTTCTTCAGGATTCTGACATTTTATAATTATTGAATTTGGCATAGAGGAGGTTTTCATTTTATTTTGCTGCAGACAGTTTGACTAAAAATCAACCCTTGCTAACTCTTGGTCCTCGAAAAAAAAATTAAACACGGCATTGCGCATATTCCTTTGAGATGAGTCATGTTTTTCGTATTTAGAGAATGGCGTCTCATTCTGTACCAGCCACTATTTTGTTAGGCTCATGTGTATAAATAACAGATGATATAGCATTTAACACTATTATAGTCCAAATAGTCAGAAATTACACGTAATGATTCCAATGAATAAAATTGTCTTTGATCAACCAAACTCTTGATTTGTGCATAAATATAAATTTTGGAAAATATAGCAGTTTGAATCAATTTTTGGAATACTGTTATAGCTAGCAAATGTAAGATTTGTAGATTTGTGCGAGAGGAACTCTTCTTTATTCACCATTATATATATATATATATATATATATATATATATATATATATATATATATATATATATATATATATATATATATATATATATATATATAAAGAATACAAATCATATGGCGAATTACAATCCTTTCAAGCGTACTGGATCCACCAAGGGATCACGTGTGTCAGGGATTAATTAAAATAGATGCAATAAAAGTGACGACGAACAGTACGAAACTAGTAACTAACTAGCATAAGCGCTTTCGACTCTTAATGAGTCTTTTTCAAAGGCAAATACAAAACATATATACGACAAACAAATAAACACAAAAACGTTGTGTTTGTAAACCGCTACATGGCTGTCTTCACATGTGCTAAAACTATAAATACAACCAACTTGTATAGACTAGTTGCGGAAACTGAAAACGTTGTATAATTCCCTAAAAGTTTACAAGCCAAAGCGACATCTATTTTTACTTTTTGTACATATGTAACGCAGATTATATCCCGGATATTTGATTCTATACCGGGTATTCTTATAGTAAAAATTGAAGGATAATAAGAAGATACTAGTAGAATTTAACATTTTCTAAATCTTCTTATTATCCTTCAATTTTTACTATAAGAATACCCGGTATAGAATCAAATATCCGGGATATAATCTGCGTTACATATGTACAAAAAGTAAAAATAGATGTCGCTTTGGTTTGTAAACTTTTAGGGAATTATACAACGTTTTCAGTTTCCGCAACTAGTCTATACAAGCTGGTTGTATTTATAGTTTTAGCACATGTGAAGACAGCCATGTAGAGGTTTACAAACACAACGATTTTGTGTTTATTTGTTTGTCGTATATATGTTTTGTATTTGCCTTTGAAAAAGACTCATTAAGAGTCTATTAATTAATTCTCATTTTAACAGTCATTTAGGATTCATTTATTTTTCTCGATGTCAATTTTCAGAGTTTTTCGAAAAATAACATTTACGTCCATGTTAAATGCGTGTATTTTGGAGGGGGTCCTGTTGTCTATACATAATTATCATTGGTTACCAGTCTTTAATTTCTTTGCTCTTGATGTTACTAAGTCCATGAATTAGAAACGCCGTGAAAATAAGAACATCCACTTTTTCATAAGAACATCCACTTTTCTGAAATGAAGCAGGCAAATGAATATATGCATTTTTGAATATGTGTTCTAGTATTATAGTATTGTCTTTGTAAAGTCAATTACACAAAAAGTCATAGAAAATAACGTACGACGAGACACCCCAGGCCACCTACTAGAGTCAGGTCTATGGAGGGGGGGGCTCAGTAAAGTTAAAGTTGAACATATTTTGCGACTTTCACGAAGCTTATAATTGTAATCTTTTAAAAATCAAGATGTTTAACTTTTCAGTGATTTAGGTTTCAGCTGTGTTTTATGTAACTGTGGCTTGTATAACTGTGATTTATCCATATCTTTTTGAATACATATTGGAGTCAAATTGCAATGCAATGAGCGACATGTTGCCATCACAAGGTATCTTTTATAATCTATGCTAGACTACGGTCAAACAAATCTCCGTTACGTTCTCATGTTAGTGCGAACAGGAAATCGCCACATGATCATATTAAATTTATGTTTCACTTTATATGAGAAAAAAGTTTTTTTATGCTTCGAAATGAGCAATGTTGTGTAATACATATATCTAGCTTCATTGAAGAACGTCTCTTTCATATTGACATCATTAAATGCAACTGTAAGTCTACGCAGTTTCATTTTCTCACGGTAAGTCCACTTTGTAAATATATGTAAATGTATGTAAATGTATGTAAATGTATGTATTAAACTTCAATAATTTACGAATGTATGAGGTAGGTGTTTAACATTCCATGTCATAAAATAAATTATGCTATGTTTTTGTTGATAAAATTAAAAATCTCTTCACTCTAGATGTATGTTTTAATACATTTCTGATAACTTGCTACACTACTACTACTGCTACTCCTACTACTACTTCTACTATCAAAGGCATGCAAATCCAAATGTTCCAGATTCCGCCATTTCTTGATTGGTTCTTTTTCCATTGCGTAGGAGTGTCCACGTTGAATATTTTAAAAACCAGTAAGAAAAACCCATGCGATTCAGTCAAGAAAACTGTAGTATTTAAATAGTTAAAATAAATTTTTAAAACTTTGACTAGGCACACATAATAACTAGAACACATTAAAGGAAAGTGATAATATTTTTTCATTTTAATTGATTTAGTAGGTAATGTTTAGTTGATTACAAAAAGGATCTTACTGGAGTGTTCCTTTCAAAGACCTTGCTTTGACTGGTTCTTTCAATGACCTTGCTTGGGTGATCATTTCAAAGACCTTACTTGAGTGTTCGTGTTAAAGACCTTACTTGAGTGTTCATTTCAATTTCAAAGACCTGTCTTGAGTGCTCATTTCAAAGACCTTGCTTGAATGCTCATTTCATATGAAGTTTATGAAACGGTCAAACATTGCCAATCGTTTGAGAACCTTGATTTTATTTGACCATAAAGCCGATTAGTGTTGCGAAATGACTTCGAAACTTTTTTTGAATGCGTAAGTTCGTATAATTGTGTGGCACTATGGCTGTTATTACGTGTGTTACTTACATAAAAATTATAATAAGAGTATATTAAAAAAAAACAGTAATCGTGTGATAAACCAGCAGTAATCATGTGACAAACCATTATTACAATCAACTTAGTGCTGAGTAGGTTATTTGTAGCATACTTCATCACGATTATTATAGTTTATTTCATCATACCCTAAGGACAAATATTTGCACACATTTTTGGCAAATGAAAAATCATTTAAAACGTCTATTTGAAGAACAAAGATACCTAAAATAACGTCTGCAAAACCTGCATTATTTGAAATCTATTCCAAGATGAATTGTAAACGGACATCATCGGGGCTGATTAAATAGCTTATAAAAATGCTTCTATATATGCATGTATAAAGTAACATTTGCGAATAAATGGCATTGCAGATTCATGCCTAAATTGTTTTATCCAACTTCTATTTGTCGAAACCGTTGGAAGATATTGTTAACACAATAATGCAGAACCATTTATTAAAGACGTTTTAACGAGAACACTCAAAATTTCTGAAATAGATTAGTTGTGTTTTTGAGATGCACACGATATTTGTTAGGAAAGTATTCAGTCTTAAAGGTAAAAGAAAATAATATTTTATTATTAACCTATTTTACCCAGATTCTTTAGAATGTTCCCCTTTGAACTCTTTAACGTTACAAACTCATGCAGGTATTTCAGAGCTGTAAGTCCCACATAGTACTTCGATATTGTTAATTACTGCAAGTCTCACAAAATACTTCATTATTGTTAATTACTGCAAGTCTCACAGAATACTTCAATAATGTTAATTAGTAAATATTAAAAAGGGTAGCATGGAATACTTATTACATATCAGTTAATCATGCCGCCAGACGGTTAATTAATCTTCGTATTCGTAGTGTCTTGTATCGAAGTCTTGTCAATGGAGATTACACACAGTGGTCTGTGATATCTGTACTCTATACCATACTTAAATGTAAAGCCGGCTAATTCAATATTGCGTCTTTCTTGGATGGAGCCATTCTGATAACGGTATTGATATTCTCTGCATTGATACTAATCCCACCCCAGCCCCATTTCCGTGACTACAGTAAAAAGTCGTGTCTTGGAAGATCGTGATATGAATATTATCTTCTTAATTCAGAACTAAGTCAATGCTACTGATAATGACCCAAGATTTTTATGACCTGTTTTGAGGTCTTGTAGATCTATTATGGGGTATTGTGACCTTTACACGTGTATTGTGGACCTATTGTGATGTCCTCTGACATAATCCGGTGTTGTTTTACTATACAAATGTATCATTAATCAAATGTCTGTCTGTATTAGCTATACGTATCACTTATGAGGTTATTCTGGTGTCTCACTGACTTACTTGTGGTGCTCTTTTGACACTTTCACCTAACTCCTTACTCGTCTTCGTCGCCTATTATATCGTATTGTTGATCTATTCTGGTATCTTTTGAACTATTTTAGCATTATTTTGATCAATTGTAGTGTTTAAGTGATTTTTACCTGCATTTTATTTCCCCATTCTGTTTCCATGTTGACCTCATTCTGTCTTGCTGACTGATTCTGATATCGTCTTAAAGATTTTTAATGACCCATTTGACTTATCCAAGTTTTACAACTCTATTACCAGAAAAAAATGAGTAACAGCAAGAAAAATAACATATTTTTAACGAAAAACTTAACAAATAATTTAATTATTAGAATGATAAATGAAAGCGTGAGAGGAACTTTAGATGTGATTCCAGAATAATCCTGATAAAGTTCTTTGAAATGAATGTAAAGTTCCGTATTAATATCAAATTCAGAAAGGAATTGGTCTGCCAAGAATCGTGAAGTTCTCAAGATAGATTCATTGGGAACTCTTTGGAATAATTCTCAACGGTTCAAAAATAATATTATAGTTCAAATAAAGGGCACTTTCAATTCTACTAAACAGTCCAAACAAAGGTTTTCCTCTTGAATGTTATATATATGAATGTTATATATAGGTACAACATAAAACACGCATGCAGACTGATAACAGAATACAAGCGATGACAATGACTCAAAAATCAGAATGAATCTGATAGCTCATTTCTCTCCTTATATACACTTAAAATTGCGACTTTTATTTCACAAAATACACCAGGTGACAGAAGAAACTACTGATGTTACTTCGAACTTGCCTATTTATTTGACACAACGCAACCAATGGAAAGTTACTGAATTCTTATAGATACGTCGAAAACCAATCAGCCAATGAGAAATAAACAATCCGATGGCAACATTAATTCGCCATTAAGTCGTTTTATTTAGGATTGTTATTAATTTTTGTCAAAACATAGGTAAGCATCTATTTATATATCCGATGTAATTTAATGTTTTTAACAGACTCAGGTCACGTAGGCAAAACTAACAAACATATATTGTGTACAATTTATAGCCATGAAATTGTTTTATAATAAAAAATAGATAAAATCATGTATCAAGTGTTACAAAATATAGATATACATAGCACACTCACGGAATCTCATGTTTTGTTGACTTTCTCGATTGTTGACTTTTTCTTGTCATTGTAATCTCTTGTGTTATCGGTCTTGTTTTCTTGAACTATTTCATTGAGGTGTTTTCAGTTTCATTTGACCTATTTGTGTTTCGGTCTGACTCTTCAATGTGTATTCATAACCTATCTCCGTACTATGATTACATTATTGTTTCTTGCTGTAAGAAAGCAATGCGTAGGATTACAACAGAGAAAATTAAATGCGGATTATTAATGGTGCCGACAACCACCACGAAAGGAAAACGAATCTCTAGACAAGAAATAGTATATGAGGTCAGGATAGTACTTCGTGATAATAGTAGACTATTTTAATGACAACGCTGGAGAAACATTTTATTGGGACATACGTCAAATAAAAACACACTGGCCGAAAATAATGGTTTGACTATATTTTCCCCCAAAATACTGCATAATTATGGAAAAGGCTGCAAATCACGGTCGACAAATTTTCTGTGCAAAGACACATGGACAATCTTCATTTTTGTCGTCGTGGTAACTCTTTTCCACATTTCTTCCTGCTTTGTGGATTAATCACATTTTCAGCGAAAAATAGGCTATAAATGGCAGTCAGTATAAATGGCGGAGGCAGAACCCGGAAAAAACTGTATTAAGAACCACCGCTCCACGGGAAGCTACTGGCAGCTTTCTCACATACCACATTGGCCAAACCAGAGACTTAAACCCAAACGGGCAGAGGTGAGATATAAGTGATCGGCAAAACGGCAAGGGCTTTAGATCGCTGGTCCACCAAAGGCGACTTACCCCACGACGACGACGGCGACGACGATGATCATGATGATCATTTCATTGGGACAAACGTCAGATAAAAATACACTGGCTGAAAATAATGGTATGATTATATTTTCCCCCAGAATACTGCATAATTATGGAAAAGGCTGCAAATCACAATCGACAAATTTTCCTTGTAAAGACACATGGACAATCTTCATTTTTGTCGTCGTGGTAACTCTTTTCCACATTTCTTCCTGCTGTTGTCTGCTGTTGTTGACTTTCTCGATATTTGACCTTTTCTTGTCATTGTAATATCTTGTGTTATCGGTCTTGTTTTCTTGAGCTATTTCATTGAGGTGTTTTCAGTTTCATTTGACCTAGTAGTGTATCATCATCATGATCATCACCATCATCATCATGATCACCATCATTATTATCTCATCGTCATCATCATCATCATCATCGGACCTTTAATTAATGACCATTTTGATATTGTTACCATTTGTTAAAAACGTGTCCATTTCTATCGTAGGATACCTCTCAATACTCGTGTCTCACAAAGTTACAAAAAATATAAGAACGGTTCTTTGCTTTGAACCTAACAAAGTTAGGAAACATTAACGACGGTTCTTTAGTCTGAAACCTTTTATAAAATTAGAAAACATCAAAGACGGTTGTTTCGTCTGAAACCTTTTCTAAAGATAGTAGACAACTAAGAACATTTATTTGCTATGAAACCTTTCGTGAAACCATCTAAAGAAAGGAATAAATATTTGTTTCTTCCATGAATTATGTTTTTCCTAACATCGTGAAATGGACATATGTAAATATTTAGCAGTGAAAGGTTTTCCTTCTGTACTCAATATATGTTTTCTTTCTTAAAGCATGCATTTCTCCAGAAATAAGGAATGTTAGAAAGTCTAATTTCAGCTGGATATAGATTTATAAGCATATCTCATATTGGCATTATTGCACATAGCGTGATGAAAATAAGCAGCTACCTAATTAATTAGATCAGTACCAAATATAATGAAATGTCAATGATATCATCTATTTGAGGATAGGCTTAATGGACTGGTGGTGGTGGTGGTGGGACCCAGCTGGTACACATTACAAGAAGATCGGTTGAATGGTCTGATGGGTGGGAGGATCCAGCTGGTATGCATTACAAGAAGTCTAACTAGTGTACTAATGCTGTCACATTCTAAGTATTTATGACTCAATACGACATTTTCTCTATGTCTTCCTTTCAGAGTGTCATTACTCATTAGATTATGCCTTTGGTTTAAATGTTGACATGTTTCAAACAGTAGTGTGTATATATTGATCTGTCTATATTTCGTGAGTTCATAGTTAACTTTGTATTTTCAAATTTGTTGCTACCACAAAAGAAAACTTCGTTTTTAACAAATCAAGAACAATTTCATTTTTATGACACAAAAGGCAATTTCGATTTTAACAAATAAGGGTCAATTTCACTTCTATCACACAAAGGGCAGTTTGGTTTTTTAACAAATAAAGGGCAATTTCATTTCTATCAAACAAAGGCAATTTCATTTCGATAACACAAAAGGCAGTTTGGTTTTGAAAACATAAAGGCAATTTCAATTTGAACGTAATTGGCATTTCGGTTCTTAACACACAAAGGCAAATTCGTTTCTAAAACACAAAGGGTAATTCGGATTTTAACACATAAAGGGCAATTTCGTTTCTGTCACACAATGGGAAATATCGTTTCTGTCACACCATGGGCAATTTTTTTTCTGTCACACAATGGGCAATTTCGTTTCTTTGACACAATTAACTTTATCTTTCATATCACATAAATGGCACTTTTGATTCTATCAAATTAATGGCTTTACCGTTTCTATCACATAAAGAGCAAAATTAATAAAAAACCCCCAAACATTATTAATGAATGTACCTGAACTATTTTAGAAATACCTCTGTACCATCTGAAAAAGAAACATAGAGAAAGCTCCCGATTTTACCAGCTTTTTTGAGCTGGTAAATGAAAGATAAATGATACGAAAGCAAAAACTTTTTAACTATAAAACGTTTGGGTATCCTAATACAGAAGAAAGAAAGAAGTCAAGAACAACCTGATGCATTTCTTGTTTTGTCTTAAAAGGTGCTTTCCCTTTGGTGCACACAGTGATTGGCACAAACCGTTTTGTACCGAAATTCAGTAACTCCAACTCATAAAACAAGAGGGTCCAGAAGTCAGCAGTAACTAAGTATTGCTTACATCAATGTAGAGTTTAGTTTGTGGAAAGGACCTTTGTGTTTTTGATGCACAAACACCTTTTAAATCGTAATAAGAAATAATATATGTTTTTGGCTTTGACTGAGTATACCTGTGTCGATGATCATTCCAATCTTGTCGTCTAGTTGGATTTAAGTAACTATGTAAATCGATGATAATTCTTAGATATTCGGCTATTTAGATTTGACTTAGTGTGAATTTTTGTCGATGATAGTCCCTATATATTAGTCTATTTTGCTTTGACTATAATATCATTATGTAAAACTTTATAATAATACGTACTCTCAGAACAATAGCTTGTTATGAAAGGTGACCATTCAAACAACTTCATTTAAGTCAGAATAGTATCTGTATGAGACAACCGGTGCACACTTAATCTGACTGGTCCAGTTTGTTAGGTCGATTCCGCAGTTAATATTCACTACAGTTTGATTAGGTAATGATTGTACTAGGAATTCTGTGTTTGTATAGATAAATTAGTCCTAAGCAATGAATGAGATATTGGAAAAGTGCTAATTAAAATTATTATACTTAGTTAATACTATAAGAAGACTAACTTGATAATATGTATGTCAATTTTATGCGAAATTCAGAAAAATCTCGTCAGGTGATGTTTTACGAGCTACGTTCCTCATAACTACAGATTCAAACATTTTTATGATTTGAAGAAAGGATTAATCTCAGTAATTCCCGATTTTAAGATAATGATAAGCCAGAATCGTGCGATAAGTTACTACTATCATAAAGTTCTGAATTATCAGATAATAATAAGAGAATCTTCCGAAATATTATTACCATAAAATTGCTGATTTTCAGGCAATGATACTTTGGATCATCCTAAACGATCGGAAATAAATAACTATTGCACCAGATTGTAAACATTTTCTACATGTATATTATTGCCTAGTAACTTTTATTATGTCAAAGCATCAATGTAATAAAATAAAAAAAGATCTTTTGTCAAATTGTGCACTGTAATTTTGATTACCCTTAATAAATAATTGTAATTTACCTTTTTGCTTTAAAGAGAATTGCATTGTGCAGAACATATTGCATTGTGTTCGGACTAATTCAAATCCTCTGTGATCTAAAGAAACGCAAATAATCAAAGGCAAATCAGTTTCATTGAGTTACTTGATTTAATAAGACTGAGAATGTTTCTTTTCAAACTATACAATGTGTTTCCTGAATGATTTAAAGAGATATGTGGTAGGATTGACATGTTCGATGGCATTTTGTCCTATTCGCTAATGATGGTGAAATTTTCTATTGAATTGTTGATCAAATTCGGTGCTGTTTAATAGTCTACCTTTCGGAATTTCAGGCGCATCTGAATACTTTCAGAAAATAATGTATAACATTTTGGAGAGAAAAGGTGGTTTATGCCATATTGATGACGTTCTTGTTTCTGGAAAGACAGAACTCGAACACGACGAATGACAACAAAATTCCACCTAGGCTGAAAAGTGCAAACTTGACGTTAAACTTAGCCAAGTCTGAGTTTTAGAAACAAATATGCTAAGCTTGTAGGACACGAAACCAGACACAGATGGTCAGGTAGCTGAGTAAATTCACACCCTGCTAGCGGAAAACTCAAAATCTATTCGTGACTGGGTAAGTGCGAAAAAATCTGTTCTTTTGGGGACATGACAGGCACTAATTAGTATACATGTTTTTGCCCTTTGTGACCAAACAAAAGATACTTTGATGACAACGAACGCTATCAACTTTGGTCTTGGCGTATCATTGTTCCAAAAACAAGAAAATGGTGATTTTAAACCTATTTCATATGCCTCAAAATTATTGTCACAAACAGAATAACGTAATTCAACAATTGAAAAGGAAGTACTGGGAGTAATATTTGGTTGTTAAAGAAATATCGACTTTCTCATTGGAAAATCATATTAAAATGAGACTGATAACAAACTCTTAGTTTCCTTGCCAGGTCAAAAAGATGATAATGAATTTGCCCTAAGAATACAAGATTAGATTGAGGTAAATGCAATTCTCGTATTCTATTTCTCTTCACGTTCTAGGAAAACAATTAGTAATATTTACTGATTAGACACCTGTGAGTCACGCTTCAACACGGAAAGAACAAAAGCTTTGCTTTGACGCCGAAACTCTTGTAGATACAGTTTTCATACACTGGTCAGCAACTGAGTCTAGGTTAGAGAGGAAATCAAATTAAATCAGGAACGGGGTCCCAAATACAAAGCTCTAAGTGGCAACTATCCCCAAGGGTGACAGGGTGACTAAAGATTAAAAGCTCAGCAGGTGAAATTGGCACGTAACATTGGCAATTTGGAGGGAAAATCACTGTAAACCAAAGCCTATTAATTAAGGAGAACGTATTAATCAGATCCACTTAAATGGGAGCAGATATACGTGCAAAATTTTATGAGGCCCATCAAGGAAAAGCCAACTACAAGCAGAAGGCACATGAATTAATTTCGTGGCTAGGATTAATCATTGATAATTAAATCTTGTAAAGTCTTTTGTTGCCTGTTCAAAATTACCGAACTATCATGAGGAGCCAATGACCAGTACTGAGTTTGATGACCGCGCATAGAAATATTTAAAATCTAATTTGTTGTAGAAAGGTTACGCATATCTTTAAGTGGTAGACTTCTACCGTTTTGGCAAAACTTAACAATTTCGCGAGTGACTTAAAATCAGCATTTAATGTATATGGACTTTGTAACGTTCTGACAACGTCACCCATTTTCCCTCAGACTATAGAAAAAAGGTCGATAGCAACCTCAGTTACCCCATGGGTAATGCAGACTCGGAACAAACGGTATATACAGGTAAACATTGGCTGGAAAAATCCGCTAATGAACTATTGCGCTGTACTTTTAACCAATGGTTATAGCCCGGCTGAATTGTTTTTCGGATTAAAAATTAAAACAGCTTTTCAGCAAATCCCAGAAAAATAAATAAGTAAACCTTATAATTACAACGTACGTCGACAAAAAGAGAATATTGAGCGACACAATAAACAAAATTACGATTCGTGAAAACAAGTGCGTACCTTTAAAGCAATTCAAATAGGTGACAACAATTTAGTAAAATAATGACAGGGTGGCAAAATTATAAAAGAGACAAATCGACCCCGATCATACGTAGTGGAAACACCCCGTGGTACAATATCTCGTAACATAAGATATCTGGTAAAACTCAGTAATAATGTTCATGTGAATGAACTGGGAGAGTTTCTATAGTGCCAGACAGATTACATTTGTAGACAATAATTGGTAATAATTAGTGTGTAATCGTCTGTCTCTAGGAAATTGTTAGGATGAATTTCAGATAACAGAAATGTGTTAATTTTAACAACCACGGACGATTTATTAATGAAAGACCATCAATATAAATTGACTTGCTACATTTGTAATTATTAACTGGAAAGGCTGTTTACCATATAGCCTCCAATAAAGCTTTAGAAAAGAGTGTTATATATGGATCTTTAATATAACTTGATGTAATGCTTGATTGTGCCGTAGTAACACAGCCTTTCATGAAGTTTCACCTCTGTTTGGCGTCTATCACATCAGCCCGATATTAAAGCATATAGTCTACAGTGGATCTTATCCGTGTTGACTGGTTACGAATACGACAAAAATATTGGCCAGATTATTTACTCTAGCTATTCGACGAAATTCGACGAAACTGTCAAATTGTGTGTGTGTGTGTGTATATATATATATGCATGTAAAGTTGGAAAGAGAGTGTGGAAAGGTGGAAAGAATTTAGGTAAGTGTGAAATATTTGAGTTTGTTTCACGGATTTAGCCATATCGTTAAAGTCGATAAAGGAAAGATTCAGGAAAGTGATCAGTATATTGTAATAAAATAGGTTCATGTCTTAAGAAACGTGGGAGAAGAATGTTGAAAACAAATTTACCATCTCAAATACTAAATGCATTGACAGAATGGAATGACATGGTTTCTTTGCTGAGCTCCATCCAAGGGAGATGTTCGATGTCTAGATAACACGATTATATATATATATATATATATATATATATATATATATATATATATATATATATATATATATATATATATATATGTTACATATTAATATAGCTATCTCGTCGAAGAAATAATGTTCGATCGTGAATCGTCAGGATTTACTACTATTTACAAGGTACCTTTATTTCTTCTCGGTCTACTGTCTCTTCTTTCTTTTTTCTCCTACCTGGAAAACTTTTATTTGTCACTCAAAACTATGGAACAATTAAAGCTCTCAGTTAAATGGAATAAGAAAGTAGATTTACACAGGTCGTACGGCAAAGTTGGTATCACCCATTGCGCAAGCATGTCATCACAACTTCTTGAATTATATGGGCACAAGTGAAGCCATTGTGATTGCAAGTGCTCGCCATCCGCAAGAAGAGGCGTAATTAAATGGGAAACAAACAGATGGTGAACAGTAAAATAAATCTTATACATGTCAAGCGTAATTATTTAATATATTAATATTCTGTTTTTCGCTGGTCAGACAGTACTTAGATCATGAGTCTGTATTTTATTGGTTGGTAGGTGTTTACTGAGTAAACGATAAGTACTGCCACTCTACTTTGACTGATAGGTACAAGGTATTGTCTATAAACAACCAAAACTAAAGGTCAAATCATTATGCTAGACTTTGAAATATTTGAAGAATCATGTACGGAGACTGCTGATTATCTAAGTAATGAATTATATATCTTTGGTAGGGTTTGTCTAGAGCAAAGTGTTTATTAATATAAAAAAATCTGAACTGATAAGAAACGTTATAGAACAGAGAAGAATGAAAAGAAGATATCATGAAAATCGACGAGAAGCATTGACACGAGCGATTATAAGGAGATATAGGAATATGGGTGTTTCAGGTGGCGTTTTCTGTTCAGGTGAAAATTTGATATTCGCACGTAATTTTGCCTTATAAAGGGGAACACATTTCGTACAAACCTGTCTAAGACGATTAGCATTAATGTTTATATTGTTTGACTATATCTTGCCGGTCTGGACTACTCTTTTGAAATACGACTCGAGAGATGTTTGAATAATAATGTATCGTGAAAACGAGGCTAAGCTAGGCAGATCGTGACTATACTGTATATAATATATTATGTAGCTTCCTTTTGCGAGAGAATATATTATATTGTTAATGGTTGTAAAGGATGTAATGCATTTTATAGAGATTGTATCCTTTTGTGTAGAAACAATTGATATTATATAATTACTACTGCATATATTTTCATGACAAAAATTTACTTGATATATCCATTCTCTTAAACGTAAGCTGATTTACGTTCTATGTTTGGTATCCATATATATATATATATATATATATATATATATATATATATATATATATATATATATATATATATATATATATATATATATATATATATATATATGCAATAAACTGACGACGAACAGTGCGAAACTAGCAACTAACTAGCCTGAGCGCTTTCGACTCTTAAGGGGTCTTTTTCAAAGGCAAATACAAAACATATATATAAAACAAACAAATAAACACAAAAACGTTGTGTTTGTAAACCTCTACATGGCTGTCTCCACTGGAGTTAAAAACTATAAATACAACCAGCTTGTATAGACTTGTTGCCGATTCTGAAAACTGTGTATAATTCCCTAAAAGTCTACAAGCCAAAGCGACATCTATTTTTACTTTTTTGTACATTTTTGTAGCAAAGATACCACCATAGTCATTATACCAGGGATCCCTCGTGTTTTTTATTTGTACAATTCACGTTTGCGTCCTACTTGTGGAGCGATATATTCCTTTTTATAGATTTGTTTTAGTTCCTAATTCAGTAGGACATTTATTTTCGTCTTACTTGCGGTCAGTTCGGTTCCCTAATCAACTTTAATAATGCGATATAATCACGACCCTTGTGTCCAGATTTTAGACACTTTGGGCTGAGATCGTAGTGAATAGACTTGTAACCCATTTGCTTGTAATTATAACTCGTGGAGGACTTTGCAACATGCTTTATCTATTGACTGTTGTTGAGAATAAATTTATTACATAATACCTTGTTTCATTTCTCTAAAAGGTGTCATTAGAATTTGTCACACTTTCTTGTCACAAAAACGGTGCTGACATATGTGCCGAGGGAAGATAACTTGTACTTCAAATATTAAACATTTTCTCTTTCATCTAAATTTTATCTAAATAACGATTTATTGTGCATATATAACTTTGTTGTTTCTGTTTTCATTTCTCAAATATTTTCAGACATTTTTATTTTATCTACTTTGCCATGAAAATGCCATTTCATAATTATTATATTTAATATGCCTGGTGTTCAAATTAAAGACGTATGTTTATAAATTGCATCCAGACAGATAACATGAATTTGAAATGTCAACAATTAAGTAATCTTCATTGTCAAACAAGTGCCCCAAAAACTTGCTTTTGCAGACGTACTAAGGCCATTCCAGTGTTTCTGCGAGAATACATCTAAACAGCTAATGTTATATTCATTTAATCTTTAAGCACAATGCATTTTTTTGTTGCAATTTCTTATAAATCATTTTTGTGACAAACAAGATTTAAAATAAACGTGAAATGTTTTCAAATATTTGTATGTATGTATGTATGTATGTATGTATGTATGTATGTATGTATGTATGTATGTATGTATGTATGTATGTATGTATGTATGTATGTATGTATGTATGTATGTATGTATGTATGTATGTATGTATGTATGTATGTATGTATGTATGTGTTCATATCTCCTGCTCTTCTACCGCTGCTGCTGCTGCAACTACTACTACTAATGTTAGAGTCACAAATGTTTAGATCAGCCATCTCTAGGAAGTTATACAAATGGCCATAAGTGACAAGTTCTTGCCAGAAAGAGATTTATTTCCCCAATGGTTTAGTGGAAGTGACATCGCAAAATTAGTTGACTCTGGCAGGTGACTACTGCAATCTGAAGGGGATGTTTAACTGCCAAGAAGCAGAAGAATATTAGTGTTGTCAGACAAGTTACTTGCATATCAAAAGATGATTGTTGTAATACGTAATTGGACCATTAGTAATCGTAAACGCAATCACTAAGCATCTATTTGTATTTATATTTCTCGTGGGATATTATTGACAAATATATGTTAATAGCGGTAGCCAAATTTAGACGAGAGTTGTTCAATAAATGTATTTAGGATGCACTATGTCAAACCCTAAACCATAAAAATTTGAAATGTCTCTTTCTTTACCCAAAGTATGCAATATTAAATTCACTTTGAACGCAAAACGGTTATGTATGCCATCGATTTTCAAATAAATCTCTCCTTTTATTAGAATTGTCTCAACAGCATAATTACTATTTTAAAAATTCAAATAGTGAGATAATACTATCCTCTACAGTCTCAGTTGTCTCAATAGCATAAGTATTATTGAAATAGAAAAAAGTGCATGTAATCACACATGATTATCTGTCTGTGTGTGCGTGTGTGTGTGCTTGTATGTGTATTTATTTGTTTATTTAGGCATTGGGTAATTCATTAACCCTGCATACCACGCTTTAAGCGTCACGAGTTTGCAACCTTCTTCCGATCTCTCTAGAGCTAAGATCATTTACGATACATCAAAGTCGGCGATATTGCAGAAATGTAGACAGACATACTTTTTGTTTCTTGGCCTAACATTATCATTTTTAGACATGGAGCTTGTGTCAGGATTTTAGACACTTTGGGCTGAGATCTAAAGCAGACCAGTCCGAACTGCACCTATACATGTAAACCTTTTCAAACTGCACTGTCATTTTGAGGTTTGGAATAAAGAGGTAGTCAGGACACGAAAATCTTGAGTAAAAATACGTACAATAAGTCCTTCTGTATATGCGAGTGAAATAGCCAATAATGACAATTTAAATAAAAAATCTCCTTGTAATTATGTGCTTCATGTTAAAGTTGTAGTTTGTTCAATTGTGTGAGCGCGTGTGTCTGCGGGTGCGCGTGTGTTCCCTATCATGTGTGTGTCTGCATTGGTTAAAATATCTTCTAGAAATTATGGTCCAGAAATCCCTTGGAAGAGAACCCTCATATTTGGAATATATTTTTATCACATAGTCCTTGTGTCTCAGTATCTTTTGTTACTAGATTGAACATTGGGGCCAAAAATATTGATGAGTAATCATTCGAGTCAAAATATTTGTTAAAGAATTTATCCCCTAATATTTCCATAAACACTTTATAAATTCACCATCTCAACAATAAACCTGTCTTTGACTTTGATAGTAATTACAATATCTATGATCTTGTTCTGAAAGGTGATTCATAACAAAGAAGAAACAGGATGACGCCAGAAAGGTATCGTGCAGAGCTGCTGAACTTTTTCACAAATCAGTACTGCTAAATTGATTAGCAATTATAAATCGTAAAAGCCTGCAATATTTCCATTTAAAAGGAATGATAAAAAATGACTGACAGATTGTTAAGAAAAAAGATACACAGCGTGTTTGTTTTTGTTAAGAAAAAAATACACAGCGATTTTGAAAGCTCCAATACGTTTGAAGGCCTATAACTGCATTTGTATTTTGTCCTTGCAATAGACGCCGATTATAGTAATTCATTTTGAATATTTATTCAACCATTGTTTCTGGCCCATTTACCCTGAATGTGGGGAGTAATTACTAATATCTGTCAAGTAATGCATTTTCTACACCTCGAGGAATTAACTGAGAATATTCTAAAACTAAGTGCATTTATGATTACATCTGCTTGAAGTGTAATATTTCGGTTCAGTTTTAAACAATTGAATCGATATTGCACATATATTTGTGAAACTGTTTGTCCTCTATTAATCATAAATGACAATTCTATGCGGTAGTTTCAGTGCTATCTTTTGATTAGTAAATCTCTAGGGAACATCATTATTACATTAGTATAGAATTTAGTTTGGTTTGGTTGCAATAAAATGGATTGAAAAAAAAAACAAACACATGCGATATCATCTGTATAAGTTGCGATATCACATTTCACATGTGCACAGTATCTCCGGACAAGTAATACACGATATACCTCTAAATTATCATTAATGGAAAAAAAACCCTTCTAAAAATAAAAAAAGTACATTTTAAAGAATATAAGTAAATCTTATCGAAACATGTCAACATGCAAGAGATGGGATGGCGACAAAATTAGGAATGTAAATTCTACAAGGTTTATATTCGCTCAAAATAAAGTTATTAACAAAGAGTTCTTCAAAAGATATCATAGTGGAGTAATGTTATCATGAAAACAGGCAGAAACTTGCATGGGAATTTCTAATTTGCAATCATTATTAATAATTCAAACATAAATATAAAATTATTTCCTTTGGTTTTATAATATATTTGACAGGCAAACCGACTTTCTATTGTATATGACAAGCAAATCGACTTTCTTTTGTATTTGACAAGCAAAAGGAGTTTCTATTATATTTGACAAGCAAAATGACTTTCTATTGAAATTGACAAGCAAAATGACGTTCTATTGAATCTGACAAGCAAAATGAATTTCTATTGAATTTGGAAGCAACTAGCTTTCTATTTTGTATGACATGGAAAATAAGCGACTTTATATTATGTACGACAAGCAAAGTGATTATTATATTTTGCAATAAATTAGCGTCTATTATATTTGGCAAGCAAAATTACTTTCTCTTATATTTGAAAAGCCAAATTACTTTCTTTAAAAAATGACTTCTAAAATTGACATATTGGTGAAACACAATCGTGAAAAGTTATTAAAAGACTAGATAAGAATTTACTGGTCATATTTCTTTTAAAATGTTAGTCAAAATGACCTATAATGTCAAATGGCTGCACAGTGCAGGACTATTTGCATAAAAACACAGTTTGGGTTGAATAACTTTTTATCCCTTGTGTATGCACAGCCAGACTGTTCATTATTCTCTGTTACTATAAATATCATATACACATGCAAAAAGATAAGAATTGCACCACAGTCTTTCTGTTGAATTTAAAACATAATTATCCATTTGCGGTGATTGAAGAACACGTAACTCGCATATCATTAACAACAGACCTTATTTATAGAATGGATAAAAAAGTCATTAAACAAAACTGAGCCATAATTTACAACATTTGAGGAATCTGTTTCAGCTCATTTTCTTCTCTGATTATTATAGGATAGGAACTGGATGTGGCCTTTGAAAGATGTAGAATACCCTGACATAGGGACACACAATAGAAAGCCCAAACTGGTTTAAATTTGAACTATTTACAATCTATTTTCCTGTCTTTTTTTCGTTTCTGTAGGTTTTTTTTATCTTCAGAACAGTAGTAGTTAGTATAATGTCCCCTTCAGTGTTAAAATAATGAATAGTGTTGGTGTCAGATTTTGAATAATTGAATAAACATGGAATTTCTTCACAACATATTTAACCAGGCGATGGGATACATTTATAAGCGAACCTAGTTTTCATGCCCCATGAAACATATTGAATTGCCAATTCAATCACAAACATTATTATTATTATTATCGTGTTAGCTTCAGACAGACATTATTTACTTGCATTTTCTGAGGTCCTTAAGAGAAACATTGTGTATAACATCCTATCTATTTAATAAACAATTCAATGCTTGGATATTTATGATGTAATGTCAAACTAATGTAATTGTTTCCGTCTATGTGTGAGAAGGATAGAAAAAATCCGGTCAAATTGAAAAGAGTCTTGCCAAGTAATGACACTTGTCCATATCCCAAACAAAACATGTTAGATTTTGTAATTCTCACAAAAATGGACATCTTTTTTTCACCACATAAGATAAAAACTATTTATAATATCCAAATTTCCACCCAGATAGAAAAGCTGGATCTCAAAGGCCACTAAAGTTCCCCAGCGAATGCGGTAAAAAGATTGTGATTGTAACGTGCCAGAATTAGTGTCACGTGATGTAATTGTATTTAGTAAGTGTACTCTTCTTTTCAAAGGAGTATCTATGGCAGAAATCTGCAATTCATATCAGTTTGCAAGTGATATTACCTGATCTGAGACTATTATCAAGTTCTGTATCCCAGAGAAAGCTTGAAAGAACTGTTTCTGATGAAAACTGGATCATTATAGTATGACTTTGTGCGATTAATGCCATTTCGACCAGTATCACGTGAAAGAAGCACCGACCCACTTAAAGCTACTGACCAGCTTTCTCATGTAAACACATTTTCCAAGATAGAGTTTCGAACCGACATAGATGAGATACCAGATGGCAATGATCGGTAAAGCCGAGCTCCTTAAATCACTTGGTAACTAAGAGCAAGTGTTGATGGAACCATAAAAGATACCCACTGATTTACTTGATGTAATAGCATTGTAGATACTCCATAACAGCAACACACTCCAAATTAATAAAGTGACAGGAAGTGTAATCGTAGCATATTTCTCTAGCTCACAAAGAGAAACTGTAAGAGTAGTATTTTAGTTCAAAACGTTAAAGAATTCTTTGTAATTCGAATGAATAATTTAAATAAATAATTCGTATCAAATGATATCTAAAGACATTCATTTATAAACGCTTATCATATATTCCAAAAGACTGATATTAAACAGGAATTAATACTTATGTATCAAATTATATATATATATATATATATATATATATATATATATATATATATATATATATATATATATATATATATATATATATATATAATACCCTTCTACCTATCAACCGTTTTGGATTTCCATAGATTTGAGTCATTCCTAAGACAATTCTAAACCCGCAAAATATGGTTATATCTTGAAAAAATTATTTGTAAAGATCTTAAAATAAATAAAAAAATAAATAAATAAATAAATAAATAAATAAATAAATAAATAAATATGGCGAATTTCAGGCAGGCAAAGTCTCTGCCTTCAATAGCAGATGAAAATCAAGCACACAGAATTAAAGCCTGAAATAAGATTTCAACTACCCACAAAAATAATGGTACTCTACTCTCATTATGAGAGGTGTCCTTTTCCATTTAATTTGTCCTTCCCAACCCCAAATTTCCATCAAAAAACATTCACGAGGACGCCCATATAAAATAGGCAAAAACTACCAGCAAAAGGGGCAAAGCGTAAATGTAAAGGATTATAACAAAAATGCATAAGAACAATAATGAAACAATAATAGAATCACTAAAGAAATAATACTAAAAACAATAATAGAAACAATAAAGAGACAGTAACAGAAACTTAGTCTATATTTTACTCTTACTCACCAATTTATTTTAATCTGGCTAAATAAGCGAAGTTTAAAATTCTTTCGTACTGATGCCTTTATCTGTCTTGTGTGACTGACTGCAAACAGAAAGATAAATTTAAAATGGAAAATATATATTTAACTAAAATGGAGAGAAAATTTATACGAGGGTATGTTTGTTGGACTGAGGTTCGACTTCAGCAATGGAAAATTGTTTTCGTCTAAAATAATGTTTATGATGTTGCCTAGACAAAAACTGCAGTGAAGGTAAAATATCCAGTTTTTAAATAGCGCAAAGCATTACCGTCCTAAGCATTTTACTAAATTACAGTATCCAGACATGTATGGTCCTTCATACGATTACTGCTATAAAGTAACAAATAAATGGCAGATCATTTAATTTGGTACAACGCATCTTATCTCTATCTATGTACTGTAATCTCGTTTTGATAAATCATTCAATCCCATCACAAGTGCATATTGTGTACCACTTTTATTTGAATACGCGTTGCTTATAAAACCAAGGCTTTAATATGCAAATTGTATTAGACGCTTAAAGACACATTTGTTTAATAGACGCTTAAAGACAAATTTGTGTAATAGACGCTTAAAAACAAATTTGTGTAATAGACGCTCAAAGACACATTTGTGTAATAGACGCTTAAAGACGTTTGTGTAATAAATGTTTAAAGACAATTGTGTAATACATGCTTAAAGATACATTTGTATAATAGACGCTTTAAGACACATTTGTATAATAAACGCTTAAAGACCTATTTGTGTAATAGATTCGTAAAGACCCATTTGTGTAATAGACGCTTAAAGACAAATTTGTGTAAAAGACGCTTAAAGACACATTTGTATAATAGACGCCTAAAGACACATTTTCGTAACAGACACATTAAAACACATTTGTACAGACAAGATGAAAATATATCTCATGTAAAGTACGTGCAGATAAGAAATAAATTTGAATTTTCTCCACATCGGATAAGTTACATACTAATTCTAGCAAAATGTTTGTCAAAAATATTTTGCTTGAATGTCAAATATGTGATTGCTTGAACGTCAAAATTGTATTGCTTGAATTTCAAACCTGTATTGCTTGAAAGTCAAATATGTGAATGCTTGAATGTTAAACCTGTATTACTTGAACGTCAATCCTATATTAATTGAATGTCAAACATGTAAATGCGTGAATATTAAATACATTATGTTAGAAGTCAACATGTATTACTTAAATGTGAAATATGTAAATGCTTGAATGTTAAACCTGTAGTGCTTGAATGTCAAATATATGATGCCTGAATGTCAAACATGTGATCATTGAATGACAAACATGTGACCATTGAATGACAAACATGTCACCATTGAATGACAAACATGTGACCATTGAATGACAAACATGTGATCATTGAATGACAAACATGTGACCATTGAATGACAAACATGTCAACATTGAATGACAAACATGTGATATGTAATTCTTGAATGTCAGATATATGCCTCTTGACTGTCAGATATATGATGATTTCATGTTAAATAATGATGTTAGAATGTCAAATAATGATGTTTGAATGTGAAACATAAGTAGTAGAGGAAAGGCTGGTTGGAGCGCAAAGAACTTTTTTTAAATCCCATGAGACCTGCTAACAAATACAAATTACCACTTCTCTTTGTCCTAAAACTCCCACCCCAAATGATTTACATACATAAAATTAAAAAGCAGATCCTAGCCCGTAACATTTATACCTTACTTGGTAACATCTATTATATAATCAATATCATCTATAGAGCCCAGCCAAGCTGTAACATCTGTTACCTAATCAATATCATCTATAGAGCATAGTCAAGTTTTAAAAAACCAACCCCTACACAAAATCCAAAGTCAAATATTTTATAACTACACAAAAACTAGTCAAGTGGCAGATGTTTCTTTTAAGTAAAAGGCCGATTTGAGCGCAAAGACCCTTTTTTTTATCACACCCTCCAGACCTTCAAACAAATACAAATTACCTCTATGAGAGACCCTAAAACCCCAACCCCTACACAAAATCCAAAGTCTATAACTATACAAAATACCTAGGTAATTTAATCAATAATCACGCTAAGAGCCAAGCTATAGAACACCTGTTGCAAAATACCTAAGTAATGTAATCAATAATTGCGCTAAGAGCTAAGTTATGTAAAAGATGTTGCTATAATTAATAATTCTATGGAGACCGAGCCAGGTAAATTGTCTTAATAATGTTGTATACATCATACGGAGATCACGTAATTAGAAGGAATGTTCTCGAACAAGGAAATACTATAATGCTCATGCGTGATCGGAAGTTTCTGGAACATGAAATACTATAATGCGCATGCGTAAACGCCTGTGTATAAAAGGCAGGTAAACGCATAATCACGTAGTTTGAGCGAACGCTTCATCAGATAACACCCAAACGGAGCGGACATTTACAAGGCGAAAGGGTAAGTACATTACTATTAAGTTTAGATAATAGTTTACATTATTTCATACTTCTTTTGATAATCTTTTTCATATTTGCTAACCCTCATGGTAAAATATCTGTTAACATACTGTCAATAATACGAAACTCGCGTATTAAATCGTTCATATCATATTTTACACCTAGCAGGTAAGATCGAATCTGATCAAGTAGTTTTTTTTTGTAAGTTGTAATAGCTGTTTGACATCCATGCATTTATTATTAAAAGTCTTGGTTCAACTTTTTTACATACTGCTGTAAGGGAAACACCAACCCTAGATATAATTAGCAAAAATGGATTTAATGATGCTCCAGTTGAAATTATACCAGAACTGGTCATTAACAATGGTTGATATGATATTATTTGAAGTATTTTATTGTAGTATTTGTAACAATTTTCACGCACCAATGTTTTTTATGATAATATCTATAGTATTGTATTAATGCGTCTATATCTATATCTTGTTTTGGAATATCTTTTGAAATATGATTGAAATCAGCTATACTTTTCTCATTATAATATTAGTTTATATAGTCCCATATTGGGTTAATTAGTTGGTAATCATGATATTTCAGCTATAAATTCCAAACACCACCCATAAGAGACATTTGTTAAATTTTTTATCAGCTGGTTCAAGTATAAGCTCTTCTTCAGCATTTTTGTTTAATACTATTTATACAATTCCAGAGAAAATATCAGTTGAGTGACGCCATAGAGATCTGTTGTATATACTAAACTTTGCACCGCTAAACACTGACAATCTATACACACCGGTAACTTCTGCAATAAACTTGATAGACTTGTTTTGCCTCATCCCTTCACCAAATCCAGCATCAACAGTATAAACGATATTTTTAATCTTTTTGTGAGGAAGTTTAATCAGATTCATTTTCTCAAGATCATCAGGAATCCCGCTAACAATATCATTGAGTTTTGTGTTAATATTAGCGAGTGTAATGTCAACATTTGATGGATTTCCAAAAAATTCATTTTTAAGTGTGCTTATGTTTCTGTGAAAACTTAAAAACGTGCTCACGTGACCAAGAATTCATTTTTGAGCGCAGTTATTTCATTGCTGATTGGAGCTTCCTTATCATCGACATATTTCTTTGTTGCTGCAACAAAATCAGACTCTGGTGTTCTGCGATAAGTAATGGCATTATTGTCCATGTTGAGAAATGCACGCATTATACCACAGTTGACTGACACGTACTTTGATTCCTGATCGTCAGCATATTTTTTGTAGCATCATTATCTGTAGTTGGATATCCAAGATCTGTAATTTTATTTTTGTTCATAATAACTGTCCCAGTAAATAAATCACCTGCTTTTTAACATAATCATTAACTGACCTACCAGAATCTTGCATCTTACCTCGATTGTTAAAAGTAGCGATATTATCAGCAACCGCAGTAGGATTTCGTACGAGTACATCTGACAGTTGTATATTACTCGTCTTTAATCGTCCTTGTTTGTCCTGGAAAACGACGACTTAATTTGGATCTACACTTGTAACATTTAATAAATTCTTGATTTCATTTTTGAGCTGATGAAGAGTTGCATACTTTGATAAGTCACCTTGATAACCTTCTGTGGATAAATCTCCTGCTAATGTTTCAAATTTTTTTTATATAGAAACTCATTATTTACTGTCCTACATAAAATTATCAACATTAGTTTAATATTATATAAACTTATAACAACAATGACAAAGTCGACAACATTAGACTTCGATACAGAGACTCGTGAAGCATAAATATATCAATGAACTTCCTGATTGTCAATATCTTATTTTTGGGCGAACTGGATCAGGAAAAACAAATTTGCTTATGAATTTGTTTCTTGGTGATAATTTTAACTACGATAGAGTTTATATTTACACAATCAATCCACAGCAAGATAAGTACGAGCTATTAGGCGAATATAATAACAAGCTTCGTGATGATCTTAAGGCTGGTGAAAATTTGTTATAATTAGGCATCCAGAAGATCTTATTCCAGTTAGTCAACCTGATGCAGATGAACATAAAATAGTAGTGTTTGATGATATTCCGCTAAATAACATGGAGATGAATCAAATAAGACCATATTTCTCAATGTCACGTAATAAAAAGTGTAATTCTGTTTTTCTCGCTCAAGGATATTATAATGTTGACAGATTTATTCGGCGAAATGCGGGTTGTTTTTTTACTATTTCCAGGACTGGACAATGTTGACGTTAGAAATATTGCGAATGAGCAATGCGGTAACGTTACAAAAGATAAATATATTGAACTTTTCAATTTTATCGTAATGCTACAAAGGATAAATTCAACTTTATTTCTTATTATTTTTCTGTTTCGTTGTTGTATTATCAGTTACTTACACTAAAACGTGGTTTAGTTTTATAAAATTTATAATAATAATTATGGACAAACAAGCAAAATACAGAAAAAATATAGAAGATCTAAAAAACATTGCTCAATCTCAGGCATCACTTAAGCAAAAAGTCCAGCAAGTACGACGTGGACAAGTAACTGCTACAGAAAAAACAGCTACAATTTTCAAACCATTTACTGAAGCACTACTTGGTAAACAACCTGTAACTAAACCACTATCAGAAGAAGAACTTAAACAACTGTATGAAAAAGGTTTGGTTGGAATTGTTGAAGAACAACAAGAAGCAGCTGCTGCAAAAATTGTTACTAGATCTGATGAAGAAAAAAGAAAACTAACTGAGGCACTTACATCAAATATAGCTGATCCTGCTGCTAGACAAGATGAAACAGATCGTTTGATAAATAATCCGCTGCAACTTGAACGAAGATTAGCAGAGTTAACAACACTAGGAATAGAAATTATAACAAATTTATTAGGAGAAATAAAATATGTCAAAGAGGAGCAAAAAAAGTTGGTGAGCTTTCTGTAAAGTTTTGGAAGTAGGAGAGAAAAGACATTTTTTTGTATAAGAAGAGCATATGATGAGATAAAAGAAAATGAGTATAATGATTTTTTTAAGAAAGAAAATATAGAAGATGTTGATAATATAAGCAAGTGGACTAATGAAGAACATCAAGCATTAATGGATAGATTAAATGCAATATTAAGAGACGGAGCTGCTGCTAAAGATGAATTAAACACGGTTACAGAAACTGAGAATATGTATCCACTTAATGATAGAATGAGATATGGTGTTATTGCTTTCATGTTTGGAAGAACAGCAGAAAATAGTAGACCAAAAGGTTTTGGTAAGGGGTGGAGTTTTAGAAGGAAATTTATTTCACTCGATAAAATTTGTGTAGAACAAATATAGAAGGAAAAACATACTGAAATGATAGGTTGATTAATGTTATTAATATCATCAAAAGAAGCTGGAAATGCTAGTGTTGAACTTGATAATGATATCATTGACATACTTGATCATCTAAGATCGAGCGCATAATTAACATCTGACGAATATGAAACTTTGCACCGCGACTTAATTTTGTAAAATGATATAATAAAAATATGTCAACATTATTGCTAGACTCTAGTGAGTCTGCGAAAGATAGCGCTAATTTTTCAGTAAATTATATTCCTCCTGTACAACTAGATCCTGCAAAACAGTATGAGATTGGATTAATTTCTTGTACCTGCTGAAATGCTATGCCTAACGTGAAACTGATGTTAACGATGAAATTTGGTTTACTCTGATTACAACATCTTCAATATCTACAACAAAAAAAAATAAAAATTCCACAAGGAGCTTATAATATTACTGACCTAAACAGGAAAATCAAAGAGTTCATAAAATAGCTGGCGGTGTGGCTGATAATTTTGAGTTGGCAGCGAATTATAACACATTGCGAGCTAGGATAACTTTAAAAAATATATTAATCGGTCTTGATCCAAGAGGAAGAAGTATTGCACAACTGTTAGGATTTACTGAAAAAAAATTACACTGGTCTTTATCAGGCTATTAGGTATAACAGTAAACTGCCAGTAAATATAATAGAAATAAATACGAGATTAGTGAATTGCTCTATTGCTTCTGGCTCTTATACATCAAAAGGCAGCAAAGGTCAAACGATTTACAGTTTCTCACCATTAGTTCCGCCAATTTCTCTCATGCAAATACCTCTACGACATATTATCTATTATCCATTAAATATTGAAAATCAAATATCAAATATAATAATACAGTTGACAGATCAATCTGGAAAACAGTTGCATTTTAATAATGAAGTTGTAACTTATTATTTACATCTACGCGAGCAACAGTAAACAATAAAAATTATACAACATCAGATATAATGAAACAAAGAAAAACTAATTATCGAAGAAAAATAGCAGGAGAATTTTTTTGAAATCTATTCACTAAAGTTATCGAAAATTACCCGGGTATAGCGCGTAAAGTTGCGCCAATTGCTCTTGACGCAAGCGAAGCTTTTGCAACTGGGGTTGCATCTGCTGCTTGGACTACGGTGGGACAAAAAAATAGCTGATAAAATAAAAGGAGATCCACCGACTGCATCTGAAATAAAACAAGCTATCTCAGAAATTGCTCCAACAAAAGAAACTCAACGAGCTATGAAATCAACAACAAAAATCTATTCTCACCAAAGAGCGAGCAGAACATACAAAAATTAATATCTAAAGTGACAGTCCCGCAATAAAATTTTATATAATCTAATAAATAAATTGTCAGTTAAAAATTATCTCGAGTTAACAGAAACTCATAACATCGACAATGCTGTGACAGAATTTGAGTATGTTGAATATCTCGATGAGAATTCTAACGAACTAAATAAAGCTGGTATCAGAACATTTAATATCAGAGACGAAGACGTATTTCTACTGCCACATAAAGCTATGTTAGAAGTACGGGGTGAGATTATTGTAGGTAGTTTTTACGAACAAGAACTACAAAAAACTGAACAAGATGTTTTCGTGATCGAAAAAGTGATTGGGAAGAAAGGTAATAAAAGTTTAGTCAAGTGTCGTGGGTATAGCGATAAATTTAGCAGTTGGATTCCAACCAAACAAATTATGAAATAATGTTATTATAAATTTCCTCGTACTTTCGTTTGACAGATTTACATTTTATTGGTTTACATAACGATATTAGATAATGTCTGTGATTGCCAGAGATCGTCATTAGATTAACAGTTTTAACAAATATGAAATCGAATTTGATATTTTTCTGTCGGCCTGGAATTTTGATGCTTAAGAAAGGTTTGATCAGCTGCCAAGACAGTTGTTGCTCGGCAACGGTAAAATTAAATTTTATTATTTTTTTTTTAGCAATGTGATTCTTGACATTATATTTTCCAGTGGTTGGTCTGCTGTAATTTGATCTATCAACGACGGTTACTATTTTATCATCATCGTCAGACTCGTTGTTGTATGATATATCATCTTCGCTATAACCAACAGATTTGTCTATCATATCGTTAGTGATTGCAATATTGTCTGCAATTTTATCGTTAATGTTTACATCTCTTGCAGTGGTATCTTCTGCGTATAGTTCAGCGAGTCGTTTCATCATGTCCATATTTAATATATTTTTATATAATTTATTATTATAAGATGACCGACGAGGTAAAATATCACCAAAAAGTTAATATATTAAATTATAAAGACCTAGCCGAAGCGGTAAGAAAATGCTTGTCGGGTTATAGTGTATACTCTGTTGACGTTATTGTGATGCAAGGTGATTATCATAAAATATTATTAACAGCAGCAGAAAAAAATAAAATTAATGAAAGTGCAGTAACGACGTTAAAATTTGATCGTAATGATGTTATAGCATTTGCTCATCATTGTTTGACTAAAACAGAGCTATTAAATATTTTTAATCATCATATCTAAAACAAATCCTAGCATCGTATTCGCTTGAAAAAGCTGATCTTGTTACTCTATCAGCTACATATTTTACTGTCATAGGATGTACCTTGTAATATTTCGCCGCAGCTGTAATCGATTTGAATTTCATCTCCTCGTCCGTTTCGAGATTTAACGAAACAACGGGATTTGCTGGACATCTAAAATTAATACCTCGATTTGAATTTCATCTCCTCGTCCGTTTCGAGGTTTAAGGAAACAATAAGTTTTGCTGGATATCTAAAATTACTTCTGTTACCACCTCGTCCTTTTTTCACATTTTCCTGTTGCGTCACTAGTTCTAGATTTTCCAATCGATTTTCTGTTTTTACGTTATTAATGTGATTTAGATATGTCAAACGTCTAGTAAACAAACCTATGGCCATAATAATGAACAAAATCTGTCGATGTTCCTCTAACAGTTATATTGATATATCCCATATTGCTTATAGTACCAAGAACTTTTTTAGTTTTTCTGTTTCTAATAATACCGCGATGGTTAGCCTCGTAAAAATCGAAGACTAGGTGCGGCTGATACTCATCTTGTAAGGATAAGTTTCCGATATTATCATCCGTGACCGCACCGTTATAATAATATACACGTTGTCCTTTTTTATTTTCTTAGCAGAATAATGTGTAAATTAAATCTTTTCTAAACATTTCCGTTCTCTCGGTAGCATATCCCCCTACTTTAATCTTATAACCTGCTGGTGTTAATCTTCCAACAGGAAGATTTGCATGATATGTGTCACCGAACTTAATGTATTTCCAGCGTATAGCTCATACTTACGGTGAGTATAATAACACTCTTGCTCGCATGCGCTTGTTAGATTTTGTGTCATTATATTATAATATTTTTTTATAACTCTAATTGATTCTTCAACCTTATCGCATGCGTTGTGTGTGATAAATTTTCGATCGAACAATCAATTAGATATTAGACTATAGTATAACAATGTTGAAATTGCGTGATACAGCTAAAAAGAGCCTTATGGGAGAACCTGAAAAAAATAGCGACTGCCTTTACAGGATTCGACAATAGTTCTCGGTTCGATAATCAAATCGTATTGAAAAATTTTACTGCAACAAATCTCTATCATCTGCTACAGACAACTGTAAAACGTGTGCTTCATAAACACAAAGGTATAAGAATATTAGTAGAATATCACGTTATATTTTCAAAACTACTTGTGACGGAAGAATCAACTGACAAGGAAATTATAGACCCTTATATAAAAGCAAAATCCAGACTGTTTTACTTGGGACTGATCTTTTGTCACTAGCTGATGAAATACACCAAGAAATTTGGAAAAAAGATAGAAGAATTCACCGAATTGGGTTAAGGTTGTAAGTTTGAAATGATCAAATAAATTTTGTTTCACACGATGAAATATAACGCATTGCGCGGTAGTTCATACATCGACCTGCCACCAAAAATAAAAAAATACACAATGCTGTATAAACGTGAAGAATGTCGATAACAAATGTTTCCAATGGGCTGTTCTTTCGGCGCTATTTTCAGCTGAAAGAGACGCTGGTCGCGTTGAGAAGAATATCAGTCACGTGTCAAGATTAAATTTTAAATATATTGTCTTTCCAGTGGCAGAAAATAAAATACCAAAGTTTGAAAAGCAAAATAATATTTCGATTAACGTATTTGGACTAGATGAAAAAGAAAACGTATATCCGAGATATATTTCAGAAAAAGCTTCACAATCGACTATAAATTTACTGTTTTATAAAGATCATTATGTTTGGATTAAGAACTTTAACGGACTAGTTGGTGGACAGTATAATAAACGAAATAAGAAAACGTTCTTTTGTTATCGCTGCTTGCACGGTTGTAATGACCATGAAAAATTACAAAAGCATTTGCAGTACTGTAGTGATGTACAAAGAATATCAATGCCATCTAAAAAAGATAGTGTGTTACAGTTTCTCCATTATAATCATAAACTAAAATTCCTTTCGTCATATACGCTGATTTCGAATGCTTACTTGAACCAGTACTTGGCGTAGAAAATAATCCTAATCAATCTAGTACGAGGAAAACTCAAAATCATGTTCCGTGCGGAGTAGCTTACAAGATAGTTTGTTGTACTGATTCGAGATTATCTAAACCAATCCACTTCTATCGAGGTAAAAATCCAGCTGTCTGGCTTCTGAAGCAATCAATTAGCGAAGTTGATAATATTACTTATCTTTTGAAAAGAGTAACTTCAATGATTAAATTAACCCCTCAACAAGAATCCGATCACGAGCAAGCGGAAATTTGTTATATCTGTGAAAAAGCTTTTGACGATAACAAATAAGTTCATGACACTTGTCATTTGACCGGACAGTACCGTGGAGCGGCTCATGATCAATGTAATTTATAATTACACGCTCCGGATTTTATTCCAGTTATTCTTCACAACTTTCAAGGATATGATAGCCACATTATCGTGGAAGCTTTTGGTGATCCTGACATAAAAGCTCGTCTAAAACTCGACAACGTCATCAAATGCATTCCATATAATTTTGAAAAGTACATGTCAGTTACGCTAGGATTTGTGGATTTCATTGGATCACGGCTGATCGATTTATATCTGAAACAGAGAAAAAGATACCTGACGATGTTTGGTATTTTGTTGAAGTTGATCTCGATTATCCAACTTGGCTACACAAATTGCATAACGACTACCCTTTCTGCGCGGAATCGATGATTATAGATTATAGTCTATTATATGAAGAATAGCAAACGTCAGTATCACCAAGACAAAATTCTATAGTCAAAAAACTGGTACCAAGTTTGCTTAATAAACGTAATTATGTTTTGCATTACAAAGTTTTAAAACAAGCAGTCGATGCTGGCCTCGTGTTGAGAAAAGTTCATCGTGTAATAAAATTTAATTAGTCGCCTTGGATGAGAGGTTATATTAACTCGAACAATTCATGAAGAGCTGTAGCAAAAACTGATTTTGAGAAAAACTTCTTTAAACTGATGAACAATTCCGTTTTTGTTAGACGATGAAGAATATTAGGAAACGCTTAAATATCGAACTAGTTAATGATATCCATCTTAGAAACAAACTTGTGTCAGACGATGATTTTGTGAGCATGAAAATTTTTAATAAGAATCTTGTTGCGATACAAAGAAGAAAAACAAATCTAAAACTAAACAAGCCGATCTATGTTGAAGCTTCAGTGTTAGATTTATCAAAGTGGCTGATGTACGATTTTCATTACACGTTTGTTAAAAATCAATGGCCTGCCAGTAGATTATTGTTTACTGATACAGATTCGCTCGTATATGAAATTGAATGTGAGGACATCTATCAGGACATGTACGATAATCGACATCTGTTTGATCTCTCCGATTACCCACGTGACAGTAAATTTTCATGACGACACAAATAAAAAGGTTATTGGTAAATTCAAAGATGAAATGAACTCGAGCGCTATCAAGTACTTTATCGGATTGCGTAGTAAAATGTATGCCGTATTGTTAGACAACAATAAAATAACGAAAAAAGCCAAAGGTCTGCCTCGTGATTTTGTTAAAAAGTTTATGAAATTTGATGACTACAAGTATGCGCTTGATGGCGGTGTTAGTTTTATGAGAGCTATGGCAATTCGGACAAATCATCATAAGCTCGAAATAGATGTCATTATCAAACGTGGATTGAGTAATTTCGATGATAAACTTTATTGAGAAAATGGGGTAGATACACTTGCACTTGGGTATTGTCATGATGATAGATCTATACTCGACATTATCTTCTCCAACTGAAATTTTATCTAAAGTTAAGAAATAATGTTTGAAAACTTAACAGTGACAAATAGCTACAGTAGCAAGATCAAATATCTAATGATGGCAAACAATTAATAGTTGAAATTAATAATGAAATATCAGGTATATGTTTTAGTGGAACACGTGACAAGCTAAAACTTTCACTCATCGGATCTGATGACAGCGAGCATTTTAATTATATCGAACAATTGTATCAAATATTACTAGCGGAATTTAAAAACTTTCACAGTCCGATTAGCCAACAAAAAATATACTAAACTTACAATTGATCTCGATCGGTCAAAGGTATATTTTATCTGCAAAAAATATCCTTTAAACAAGCCACAAATAAAAGATTTGTTGGAAACTCGTCGCTGTGTGAGCGGTAAAGTAAAGTTTAGTCTCTATTATCGTGACAATGAAGTATTTTTAATGTCAACAGTTGAAACATTAATCATAGGTGATGAAATATAAATAATGTACTTACAATTTCGCCTTGTAAATGTCCGCTCCGTTTGGGTGTTATCTGATGAAGCGATCGCTCAAACTGCGTGATTAGGCGTTGACCTGCCTTTTATACACAGGCGTTTACACATGCGCATTATAGTATTTCATGTTCCAGAAACTTCCGATCACGCATGAGCATTATAGTATTTCCTTGTTCGAGAACATTCCTTCTAATCACGTGATCTCCGTATGACGTATACAACATTACTAAGACATTTTACCTGGCTTGGTCTCCATAGAATTATTAATTATAGCAACATCTGTTACATAACTTAGTTCTTAGCGCAATTATCGATTACATTACCTAGGTATTTTGCAACAGGTGTTCTATAGCTTGGCTCTTAGCGTGATTATTGATTAAATTACCTAGGTATTTTGTATAGTTATATACTTTGGATTTTGTGTAGGGGTTGGGGTTTTAGGGTCTCTCATAGAGGTAATTTGTATTTGTTTGAAGGTCTGGAGGGTGTGATAAAAAAGGGTCTTTGCGCTCAAATCGGCCTTTTCCTTAAAAGAAACATCTGCCACTTGACCAGTTTTGGTGTAGTTATAGAAAATTTGACTTTGGATTTTGTGTAGGAGTTTGGTTTTTTAAAACTTGACTATGCTCTATAGATGATATTGATTAGGTAACAGATGTTACAGCTTGGTTGGGCTCTTTAGATAATATTTATTAGGTAACAGATGTTACCAAGTGAGGTATACATGTTATGGGCTAGGATCTGCTATCAATTTTATGTGTGTAAGTCATTTGGGGTGGGAGTTTTAGGACAAAGAGAAGTGGTAATTTGTATTTGTTAGCAGGTCTCAGGGGATTTAAAAAAGGGTCTTTGCGCTCAAACTAGCCTTTTTCTCTACTCCTACATAAGGTTCTTGAATGCCCAGAGGAATATTATCGCGGAATTTTGTGGCTAAGGGATACTGATTGATTTTGCTTGCCGTTGAACTACTAAATGACTGGACAGCAATATATTATTTGCCAAAGAAAATGTGATGCTAGGACAAAATGCAAGTTGTCATGGGATGTAAAAAATAGTTTGTCTACAACTGATGCTAAACTAGAATGGTAAATAAATGTTATTGAATTCTTAACTAATGCTCATCAAAATACTAAAGAGAAATAATATAATTCATGTAGCAAATAGTATGGAGTAATACATTCTCATTATGCTTTCTTTAAATAACACATTGTTTGTTATGATTTTATACATACTTTACCTAGTGATGTGTATGTAGTACATGTGTGTTCTATATTATGAAACTGAAGACAAGTGTACAGTCTACTGTTCCAAATCAATTATCACCATTATCCGGTCACAAATACATTACAGTAAGTATGAAATTTTTGCATCCTGTAATCATTTATCCACATGAAAAAAGTAACAAAATAATGTTTAGTTGTAAAAGTGACATTTCAGTGTAAACATGTACTCTAGGCCTACTGTGTACCGTATCAAACAATATAATATCACACGCATTGATTATTCTGTTTTGAAAAATTCTTTTGTCGTTATAAAATGTTCTGTTTACTCGAATTGACACATTTTCATTGATTTATAATTAACAAAAAATGAATTTTCTTTTACTAGTTCAACTTTATTCAACTTTGTTTAAGACTGTATTTTATGCACAACAAATGAAAGGTGCACCGTGTGTAAAAATAAACGAAATTATTTTTTCTTCTTTCTATCTAAAAAATTTCCATTCAAATAAGAATAATATGTTAAAGAGAATCTCAACTGGGTAATGATTTAATATTATATAAATGTGATAATGAGATGATCTCATCTGGATAATAATTTAATATTATATAAATGTGATAATGAGATGATCTCATCTGGATAATGATTTAATATTATATAAATGAAACCAGTTGAATAATGTCCAGCTTTTGAAAGTCATGGATAACAAAACTTGACATTATTCAACTAGTTTCATAAAATAAATATTAAATAATTATCCAGATGAGATCATCTCATTATCACATTGTCGATAGAGGTTTCTTACGGTGCGTACATTTTCATATTTTTGATATTATAACATGTGAGCATATCACTTAATGTGATTCTGATTGGTCCAAATGATCCCATAAAATTATTGTGCACGATCTCCTTTACTGATTGGCTGGGATCGTGGAAAAACGTTTTTAATCTAGCCTTCTGAAATGTTTTGCTTTGAATGAATATTTTTGGCGGCCATTTTTTAAATCGAATCGCGAAAGGAAATTGAGTTAAAATTATCTCGGCTGTCTGATTATTAATATGTTACTCCAACAGGGGTTTGTTATGTCATGTTTAACAATATCGTCATAAGAAAAATGACGTAAAACTAAAAGACAAGAACAACAATAAGAAGTAAAACTAAGGGATAGCGGGTGGCGGTGTATGTGTGTGTGTGTGTTTATGTGTAATATAATGACGTAAAACTAAAAGACAAGAACAACAAAAAGAAGTAAAACTAAGGGATAGCGGGTGGCGGTGTGTGTGTTTGTGTGTGTGTGTGTGTGTGTAATATACATATATAATACCCCGTATATATGAGCGTGCTTTAAATCTTAACTTAGAGAAGTAAGCAAACTCACCTCTGTTAACATAATTATCTGGATATAAATGGGTCTCCTAACTGACAGAACTTTATCCATCCACAGCATCTTTGCACAGCATATATGGGATGTAAATCCATCACGAAAATAAATTTGTTGACGTCTTCTGTAGTCTATTGTTCCAAATCAAGCACTGGAAATATCCGGTCACAAATGCATTGCCCTAAATGTGGGAATTTTTGCTCTCGGTATTCCTATTTTACAAAAATTCGCAACAATGTAACGTTTAATTCTGAAAGTTACATTTTAGGGTAAACGTGTACTCAGCTGTCAGCCTACTTTACTGCATACTGTATCAAACAATGTCTCAGCATCGCATTGATCATTCTTGTTTCGAAAAATGATTTTGTCGTTATAAAATATTTTGTTTATTTGGATGGAAGCTTTTTTTTGACTTATAGTCTGTAGAACAGTACAATCTACTTTTACCAGTTCATCTTTGTTTGGGACTATATTTTATGCACAACAAATTAAAGGTGCACCGTCTGTCAGAATGAACAAAATTATTCGTTCTTCTTTCATCTAAACAATTTCCACTGAAACAAAAATTATGTGATAAAAATCTCAAATGGGTAATGATTTAAGATTAAATTTATGAAACTCGTTGAATAATGTCCAGCTTTTGCTCACCAATCTTCGCAAAAGGTGGACTCGCTTCATAAATTCAATATTAAATCATTACCAATTTGACATTCTCTCTCTCTCTCTCTCTCTCTCTCTCTCTCTCTCTCTCTCTATATATATATATATATATATATATATATATATATATATATATAAAAATAAATATATATTACATTATTTGTGGATCAGGCAATAACACTCTTAAATTTGCAGCTATCACGTAGTCACTATTACTCTTCGTAGACTACCTTGAACGATATCTAAGCCATTTTGATGACGAATGCATGTTCATTTTCAGTGAATTAATTAGAGTGAGCTCCTCTCTGCTAAAGCTGATATGCTTTTCGACAAAGAATTTATTATTTTTCTCAAAAATGGTTTTAACACGCACATCATAAATCAGCGTAAATAGACCTTTATCATAAAGGAAAAGAAACGGTAGTTTAAGTACATGAAATGTAAATTCAGACACGCAAGTGAACTTTCATTTTAGAAACTAGTACAAGGCACCATTACTGAATAATATATCAACACCGTTATCGAACAATATATCAACATTAATCAACCAAAGTAATGTTGTCTTTGCCTCTTTTTCATACAATTTATATGCAATATGACGTGAGAAGGGCCACAATATAATATGATTAAGGACTGTATCTAATCTAAAATCCTAAAGTCAGATGACAGGCAAGGGACATTAATGTGCTAGAAAATTTTGAGAGGCTAGTGACAGAAGGTATTAAGATCACGAGATAAACATTGTGGGCAATACGAAAACGATTAAAATGTAATATGTCCACTGGTCCGATACGGCAAGCATATCAAAAACAAAATTGAAAACCGCTAGAGTCCTAGTGGTTAGAGCGTTTGCCTCTGATGCGGAAAAGTCACGGGTGGTTCGAACCCCTGGCGAGTCATACCAAAGACTTCTAAAAATGGTACTATAAGCTGTCTCGCTTGGCACTCAGCCTTAAGAGGTTGGTGTTAGGACTGGTCGGCCTGGTGTCAGGATAATATGAATGGATGGAACATGATATCACATGTTTACAGCATGATCCTTAACATCACTATAAAATGTCACACTGCAGACATCGTAGCTATATGACTGAAATATTGCTTAATTTAAGTTTAAAAATATAAATATAACACACCCACACGTCCACACATAATAACAAAACTGAGTGTTTTTGAAGGCAGCTTATGTAAAAAAACAAACATGTAAAGTTGAATAAATGAAACACAAATAAAATTCTCCAAATTCGTCTTAAATAGCACATTTTCCTGTTTTCTTTAATCTTGGCATAGCTAGAGTGGCTACAGTATTGATCGATTTGAGAGATAACTGCAGTGACATGATGGAATATTGAATTTCTTGGAATTGGTCATTAGTATTAAGACTGATGTTTCATTTTCTTTCTCATTAATGGTTTAGATTAGCCTTTTCTTTAAATGATATTGTGTTCCTTTCATTAAATACCTGAACTTCTGACTCGTGGTCATGTTTCCTAATAGTTTATGTTGTTTACTTTTAACAGAGCTAGTTTCAGAAGTAATACAATTAACACACACACGCATGCACAGACGCACACACACACGTTTATTGATTTTCCTAAACTGTTCGAGAAGGTTACATGAACGTATTATTATAAAAAGACGACCATAACAAAATGTCACATAAAAATTTAATTCAGTAACAAAATTCTCAAATATTTCGGTAAGGTTAACAAAGTACTAGATATAAACGATGTAATAAACTAATGCCTAAAGAATTAGTTAATAAATTAATGCACTGCTCTCTTTTACGGCATAATTTTGTAAATTTGTGTAAATCAATATTTTTACTTTGGAAAGAAAAATTACAACACGTTTAAAGCGAATAAATATAGAGTTCTACATCCTGCCTTAATATATTTTTTTATCTGTTCTACTTGTCATGTATAATTTACTTAACATGAATTATTCAAATTCAGTCAAGTTTGCCATATATATATATATATATATATATATATATATATATATATATATATATATATATATATATGTGTGTGTGTGTGTGTGTGTCTGTGTATATATCTATGTCAAATATATTAATATATATGTGTGTGTGCATGTATGTATGTTTGTATGTGTTTGCATGTGTGTGTTTATAGTATATGGGCCATGGTATACAAATACAAATAATAACCTAAATTTTAAAAGGGAGTTTGTTCATGCTCTGCTTGACCCCCCATTAGCACAACTATAACACGCTAGAAGCCCCATTAGCACATTTCTAACACACAAGAATTTCCATTAGCACAACTATAACACGCTAGAACCCCCATTAGCACATTTCTAACACACAAGAATTTCCATTAGCACAACTATAACACGCTAGAACACCAGTTGCAGAGTTTAACACGTTAGCGGTTGTCTGTATAAGAGACAGGAAATGCATTATATTTTCCATAAGCTGTAATGCATATATATATATATATATATATATATATATATATATATATATATATATATATATATATATATATATATATATATATATATATATATATTTGAATAAAAATTCATGTAAGCCATTTCCATCGTACTGGATAATTTACCAATTAAATTTCGGGACACTTTTCGTCCGACCGAATCATTATTGTTTTTTTTTAGCCTCCCGTCGATGAACTTTACCCAACTAAATTTATCGTCAATCTTAAACAAAAATTTAGTACAATTGTCATAAAAATGCAGTAACTGTTTTTCTCTTTGATTATATTAATTTTCAATGAAATGTTTACGTCATGCATGGTCAGATTTTAAAAGAAAATGTACTATACCAGGCCAGTGCAAATTGATGAAAATTGCAAGGAGGAGGAGAAAACAACGTTCATTAATTGGTTCACATTTAGTTGCACATATGCTCATCGTAAAAGCTCCAGGCAAAATTTGGTTCAGATTAGAATCAACACCAAAACACAAGTGGCAGCAAAGCAGGACTACAATAATCACACTGAGAAAATTAACGAGGAGGGGGAATAAAAAATACATAGGTTTGATCTCCCTGGAGTGTTGGGTAGACGGCAACGAGTTTCGTCTGTTTTGACTTTTGTTTGTGAGCCTATTTTTGCAATGTTCATTTTGGAACGTATTATGAAAGGTCAGGCATGTACTGCAATTCACGGTTTTTAAACGCCAACATAATTCTGTTCATTATCGTTTTGATTGCGAAAGAGCAACCATTTGATCTGCATTGGTACAATTTGATCTGCATTGATGCAATTTGATCTGCAATGTTTAAAAACTTTAAAAATCTGATTTCTGATTTTAGTATAAAAAGAGCTTTCTCCAGCCCTGGCGAATGAGAGCAAAACTATTTAAAGAAATGCCAAAAAACTAATTACATGCAAAATTGATTAAAATAGCAGTTTCATATCTTTCATCAAAAATAACGATGTGATAATTAGAATTTAAAAATAATACTTGTACGATTAATGCATGCAATAAGATTGTTTCCAGTTACAGAGACTATATGATTTTTTTAATAGATTGAAACTTTGCAGTTAATCCTCTCGTCACTTTTTGCTATTAGCTTGTCTGAAGAAAAGAAATACCACATGCAAAAATGGACTCCAGTTGTTTATCATCAATCTATTAGTCCATATGATAAAAAATCACTGGCGTCTATTAGCCCGTTTGGATTCTTTTAACGTAGTTTTAATACTGCTTCAGTCATATCTCTATGATGTCGGCAGTGTGGCAGTTTATGGAAATGTACTAACCACTACATCTTCATTGGTGACAAAGATTAAGAAAGCGTTATGCAACCAATCAGCTAGAGTCATTGAAAGCACATGACATTTATATTTAGTGTATGTCTAGGTAAAAAGGCATAAAACTTATGGTTGATACCCAGATAAATATTTAGATGCTTAAAACTCTAAACATTATTTTCACTATATATATTTATGCTTTTTTTCAATTATATCCACTGTATGACCTCTAACCCAGCTTTAACACTGACATTTAACCTTTTTATAAAATGTTTTCAAAAACGCATCAGCGCACTCTAATTTGTCAGTCCCCGAGGGCAACAATCCTAAGAAGTGTTGTGCACCTGGGATTCATCGCATACGGCATAAGGTTTGCTTTCTTTATGACAGATTGGTTAAATACTTTGAGGGCTGATTTTCTAGTGATGCGCGAAAAGAAATTTCTTTTTATCGTAGAATGTGTAGACCTTGGTGCTTGAAAATGGTTAAGATTTTCTTAATGATGGATGGAATTGGTGGATTAAGAAGTTTACAATGTTTGGAGGAGAGAGTAGCATGCTCTGGAATTAAAAAAATTTGTGATGGCAGGTGCTTGACTGAGTTCTATGTGTCATATATTCTGAAGGTGACTAGTTTTGACCATTTGCAGTTTTCTAATTTCTTTCATTTTGCTTTTGGAGCATTTAGTTTTCATTCCATCCCTTGATTCTTCTCTCGTTTATTTCTTCTCATGTAAATACAATGTTTTTCTTTAACTAATTAAGTAATTTAACTTCATTACACTTTTAGCCAAATTAAAGCACTTCACAAAACAAATTTTTTGTCACTTGATAGGCTTAAATTCTTCAAAAACAGAAATACATTTTGTGATTTTGGTTAGTGTCTCTGAGTGACCATTGGTGCCGTTTAGTGACCCTTTAAGTCGTACCAATTATTAATTGATATTTGTACCTATTAATAAACTCCAGAAGTGATACTTAGTAAATGTTTAGAAATATTTAGTAATTATATTGAACAGTAAAGATAATTGAATCCTTATTGTCATGAGTCATCCAGAGTGACATCTCTCTCCTATTGTGTTCATTCATCAAGAGTGAAGCCTGTCTCTTTATAGGTCATCACTCACCAAAGAGATAAGTGAAAATCTTCTCATTCATCAAGACCTTAATCTTTCTCTTTACTATCTTCACTCATCAATTAATAAATCTGTCTACCTATTGTCTTCACTCATCAAGTGAGAAATATGTCTCCCTATAGTCCTCACTCATCAAGTGAGAAATCTGTCTCCTTATTGTCTTCACTCATCAGGTGAGAAATCTGTCTCCCTATTGTCTTCACTCATCAAATGAGAAATCTGTCTCCCTATTGTCTTCACTCATAAAGTGAGAAATCTATCTCCTTATTGTCTTCACTCATCAGGTGAAAAATCTGTATCCCTATTGTCTTCACTCATCAAGTGAGAAATCTGTCTTCCTATTGACTTTACTCATCAAGTGAGAAATCTGTCTCCCTATTGTCTTTACTCATCAAGTGAGAAATATGTCTCCCTATTATTTTCACTCATCAAGTGAGAAATCTGTCTCCCTATTGTCTTCACTCATCAAGTGAGAAATCTGTCTCCCTATTGTCTTCACTCACCAAGTGAGAAATATGTCTCCATATTATTTTCACTCATCAAGTGAGAAATCTATCTCCCTATTGTCTTCACTCACCAAGTGAGAAATATGTCTCCATATTATTTTCACTCACCAAGTGAGAAATCTGTCTCCCTAGTGTTTTCACTCATCAAGTGAGAAATCTGTCTCCCTATTGTCTTTGCTCATTAAGTGAGAAATCTGTTTAATTTGTGTATATATTGTAATTTGCTATAATATTCTATCTTTTTACGACTGTATCATTTAATAAAAGGACTTTTTCGACATAATCCTGAATAATACATTTCTCTGAAATGATTCCTTAATTTTTTCTTTGCTTATTAATAATTATTTTGTACATCTTTATATAATCTTTCTCTCTGTTGACAATGATACGAAATAAATATTAAATCGGTATTCCAACAAATTCTGAAAAGAGTGAAAGAAACAATTTTTTTTTCGTTAATGGCAGCCAAAAACCCTCTTGTATTCTCATTGAAAATCCAGCTTCAAACGATCGTTTTCCACAACATCACATCTAGGTCAGTTGTAATGTTATACGTTCAGTAAATTTTTGTCACAAATTTATTTTTGTGAAATATAAAGAGCATTTTCATTTGTAATAAATTGATCTACTAATGTTCGAATCAGTATGGTCTGGAGATGTTCAATAATATATTTGTCCTTTGGGTTTATTTTAATGATCTATAAAAGCCCATATTTATAGTGCTCGTCAGGCTTTGACAATCCTAGATCTTTACGACCTGTCGTAAATTGGTCGCGTGGGCTGTTGCGTAAAGTCGATGCGATCTCTCTTACTTTATCTTGCTGATAAATTTACTTACCATGGTACGCTTTCCATTATGTATTTGATGCAAGGTGTCTAAAATCATCACTTTTTCTAAATCCGATGACCAATTTATTTTTTTACTGGCAATTAGTGGCAGAGTGCTGTTTATTTTAACCCATATTGTTCTATGTCATGACCTGGATAATATAATTTCATTTAGGAGAGGCCGATGATGTTGCAGAGCAGCCTATACATTTTTTTTAACAAAAAAATGACGTGGATCGCTTAAACCATTCCAATGTAAACATTTAAAGTTATTAAACGGTTAAAATCTTAATCATTACTGAAGCTTAATATTGAAAGATCAATGAGTCATCTTCGATTCCTAATGGCCACTGTTTTAATTTTTTGGAGACAACGATATACTTTTAGCATAGACACGCGCGCTGCTGTGTTTGAAGTGCAAAAAGAAATGAATCATCCATGGCGGTATATTATTGGATAAAATGTGACAATTGAATCAAATCTACTTAAATGCTGATTTTTAGGAAAAAATGTACCTTATTCTATGTAAATATAGATTAAATTTAAGATTCATTAAAATAAGATTAAAGCTATAAAGATATATAAAGAACCTTTTATAAGTACGGAACAAATATCTTGTGTACACAACAGTGTACAACAAGATATTTTTGTATTCATCTATTTCTTTATTGATTTACTTTTGACAATTTAGAATTATCAGTTCCATCATATGTATATTTGTTACTCGATCACAACTGGTTGTGAACATTACAGATGTTTAATACATCACGAAAATGACAGTACCTTAACAAGCGCCAATCATAGTGTAGACAGCTATCCACAACAAATTATATAAATCGGGGAGGACGGGATTTGTATTGGGCTGAAGAGTTTCATTAATGTATCGCCCTGTTACTTGTCAACTTTGATATAACAATGCCAAGAGTTACGTCACTTTAATTTGTCAAGCTTGACACCATTGATAAAAGCAAAATATGTTCAATAACATGGAATGTGCTTGCGTTATTAAATGTAACAGAAGTGAATTGCTTTTCAATATAAAATACGTAACATATCATATTATTCGTAATGTATCATATCATTGTCTAAGATAATTGATACTACTTGAATTATATATCAAATACATGCCTTTTTACTTAAAACTTAATTGTAATAACATCATTAACTAAAGGACAACACATATAATATACGGTGATTATTTTATGTTTGGAATTAAAAAGTTTTTAGTAAACAAGCATATAGATGAATGTCAGTCAAAAAATAAATAAAGCTATAGGGTCAAGAATATTTCCATTTCTGACTAGCTATAATCGTAAAGTTTGTAAAATAATATTATCTGAGATTCTTTGCGTTGGTTTTCCAACACGAGTCTTCAACGAAAGCTTATATCTTCATAAAACAAAATTGTGTCCTCTTTTTGTAGGAATTTAACCTTTCAACAAGTAATTGAAAAATTGTGAAACACGATTAGGATTGCCATTAGATGCAATATATATTTTATGACAGCTAAATGCGTCCATTACAGGGTTTGGTGATTCACTCTGACGTATATCTTGGAGCTGACGAACTGCAAACATACAAGCATCTTCTATGCAGTCTCTAATCCGTTCGTAAAGTTAGACTTGACGCACACAGTAGCGTTTGATCGATGTCATGCCGTTCCTAAAGTTAGACTTGACGCACACACAGTAGCGTTTGATCGATGTGATGTAGAAGGCATTTCAACAGAATTTGGGCAACAATATGTCCCTGCTATTGACCGCATTTAGGTGACCAGTTTGTACTCTTGTCCACGTTGCCTGGAAGAGTTCAGTGTGTTCTTATGCCATTTGCGAGCCTCGTGATTTGTTATTTTATAACTTACAAATATGATCGTATAATATAATTTTTTTTATTAAAACAACAAGAGCAAGATAAAACCCAACAACAATATTATTAAAAATACTACTACTACTACTACTACTACTACTACTACTACTACTACTACTACTACTAGATGTAGAAATCAGTATGATGTGGTACCAGTCATCCCTACAGATGAAGACATCAGTAAGGTATGGTACCAGTCATCCTGACACAGATGAAGACATCAGAATAGTAGGGTACCAGTCATTCCAATAGATGAAGGTATCAGGAGTCACGGTACAAATTCAATTCCTATAGTAAACATATGGAAACACCATCATATTTAAAATTCAATAACTTAAACTTTCTGGGTACTGATGATCAGACCTATATTTCTCCATGCACAACTATCCTTGGTGCAAGCTTCTGTGTGGAGAACACCATATGAGCCGCGGCATTTTCTTGACCTACATATGCATGAAGTCCATGTTATTGATTCATCACCAAGCGAATCAAGTGCTACTTTCATTATTGAGTAATCCTATGTCAAGTCTTTAAAAATACTAAAATTGCATCAATAAAAATTTGTCTATATTTTTTTAAATTACACATAGGATAAGCTTTCAAAAGATATTTTTAATAAAATTTTACTCTTCATTATAAACCAATTAACCAATTATGGACCATCAAACCCGTATATACTCTATTATTTCTTCACCCATTTCTAGACTGGTTCACAGTTCTTCCATTGAATTAGTACCGTGTGTCCATCAGTGTGGAAGGGTACCAGTCATCCCATATATATATATATATATATATATATATATATATATATATATATATATATATATATATATATATATATATATATATATATATATATATATATATATATATATATATATATATATATATATATGGTAGGGTACCATTCATCCATAGGTGAAGATATCAGTATACAATGGTAACAAGTGGAGGCCCATCCATGAGTAACATGGTATGACTCACTAAACCGCCATTGAAATTAATGAATGGTTTGTCATCAGCTTTTTAAATATGGGCTATAGTGTTAAACTTGAATACTAAAACTTTCTAATTGATGCAGAAGAATAATGCAATTGGTCAGGCCTGAAGATTTTTTTCCATTGTTTTATGTTTATTTAAGATTAATGACTGTAAAGGTCAATTTGTAAAAAAACATGTTACATAGCTAAGTTTTGTATATGATTGTAGATTATATTATAAGATCATTGTCACTTATAGGTACACATGTTTACTTAGATCTGAGTTCAGGACATATGAATTCCCACTAAAAAATGTTCTTCTTGATTTATGCCATGTAGTTTGCTAAAATGTAACAGACCTGAACTTGATTACAGCTTTGATAAAAATGTCATTGAAAATGACCTTCATCCTCTTTTTAGTTCTTATTTTTTTTAAAAAAAGTAAAGTTATTTATATTAGAATTATTCATTTCTTTTTTTAACACCTGCCTGGTGGAAACATTTTTTGTTAGTTCTGTTCATTTATAGTTGAGTGGAATTTATTTATTTTCATTGAAAATACAATATGGTCAATGACTTTATTATTAATTAACTATTTGGAATTAGTATTCAAGGACATTATAGATTACATCAATGTGATACATTACATTAAGACTATTGAGACATAAGCACATTCCAGTTAGAATTCATTCGTGACACGACTGGAAGTCGTGCAAAACACTTTATTCTTTTGGACATGTGATATAACTTTTACCACTGTTTATAATTTACGTTCGTTTCAACGTTTCCATTTATATTCTTGGGAACTAAATTATTTGCTGAATTTTGCAAAAGTGTTTTTTTGTGCCTGTTACTTAATTTAAGACCTTAGTGAACTAATATATGCTTTCAAATATCTAATAGTAAAATGACAATAAGATTCTATGTATATATTTCCTGGTACTAAGACTTAGTAATGTTTGATAAGCCGTCTTAACTTATGAATTTTTTAAAAACCTGATTCAAATTTAGAAAACAAATTATGTATTAATAAATTAAGAATAAAAATCGATATTTACATGCGATTCAACTAGTCTTACTATGGGGTAAAAAATGTGCTCAAAATGCTGTTAACCTGCCAACTCGCCACCCACTACACACAAGTTCCTTAGCCCCACAGAACATACATGCAATAACAAACGTTGCTTGTCTTTTTAATCCGTAAAACAAATTTCGGTGAGTGTTGCTGCTTCAAGGAATGCATAGTCTTTTAACCACAGGCATTTGAAATCAATTCTTCAAAATGTTCCCTGATTTTGCATAAACTACCATAACCATATAGTCTACACTCCCATGTATCCATTATAACGTTTGACAACCACACCCTCAAGTCCATCATGACCATATAGACTACCACACCTCTAACTCCGTCATAACCCATATAGACAATACTCCCCATATCCATCATAAACACATAGAATACACTCCACATGTCCATCATAAGCATATAGACTACACTCCACATATCCATCATAAGCATATAGACTACACTCCCCATCTCCATCATAAACATATAGACTACACTCCCCATATCCATCATAAGCATATAGACTACACTCCCCATCTCCATCATAAACACATAGAGTACACTCTCCATATCCATCATAAACATATAGAATACACTCCCCATATCCATCATAAGCATATAGACTACACTCCCCATCTCCATCATAAACATATAGACTACACTCTCCATATCAATCAAAAGCATATATAATACACTCCACATATCCATCATAAGCATATACACTACACTCTCCAATATCCGACATAAACATATGGACTACCACTCCTTCAGATCCACCATAGCCTGATAGACTACTTCTCCTCCATATCCATCATAACCGTAAAGACTACTACACCTCCAGATCCATCGCAGCCGATATAGACTACCATATATCTTGATCCATCATAACCATATAGACTACCACATCTTCAGATCCATCATAACCATATAGACTATCACACTTCCAAATCCATCATGACCATATAGACTACCACACCTCGAGATCCATCATAACCATATAGACTACTACACCTCAAAATCCATCATAACCATATGGATTACCACACCTCAAGATCCATCATATCCATATAGACTACAACACCTCCAGATTTGTCATAACTATATAGACTACCAAATCTCGAGATCCATCATAACCATATAGACTACCACACCTCAAGATCCAACATAATCATATAGACAACCACATCTCAAGATCCATCATAACCATGTAGACTACCACACCTCGAGATCCATCAAAGCACATATAGACTACCACATCATGACCAAAAAAGTGTATCACACCTCTTGATCCAATTTAACCCATATAGACTAAAAGACCACTTGGTCTATATTTTGTCTTTCGTAAGAAAAAAAAAAACGGTCGATTTGAAAAGAAGTACATGGCTGATCATTGCTCAGTCCCATATTTGCTTTAACTAGGTCCAAGTAATGAGAATTTAGTTTTTTTTAGATAGTAATATCATTAATTTTGTTTGTGTTCATCAAATGTACCATCTGTTTGTTTTCATCTAAGTTCGCGTTTATTTATATTTATCTAATGTTGACGTGATCATTATGTCTATCTTCGACTCTTAATCACAGGTGCGATAAATTAATGGGGTCAGAAAAGGGGCTACATTTGAATCAGATTCACAGGAATAAAAAAAATGGTAATAATTCAACAGAATACGGTTCGTGTATACCCCCTTTTAGCCCAAACATTAGTGGCTACATTAACAATTGTAGATCTGTCGTATATATAACAGTTTCAGTGACAGTTGTAAGCCTGTCGTACAGCTTTTGCAGTGACAATTGTAGATCTGTCGTATACAGCGCTTTTCAGTGTCAATTTTAGATCTGTCGTATACAAAGAGTTTTGATTAAAAATTGAAGATCTATCGTATACACAACTTTTTGCACTGACAGTTGTTGATATGCTGTCTACTTAGCGTTTGTGTTGACAGCTTTAGACATATCGTATGCACAGCTTGTGCAGTGACAATTGTAAACATATCGTATACACAGCATATGCAGTGACAATTGTAGACATATTGTATACATAGCTTGTGCAGTGACAATTGAAGACATATTGTATACATAGCTTGTGCAGTGACAATTGTAGACATCGTAAAATACAGCTTGTGCAATGACAATTATTGATATATTGTATACACAGCTTGTGCAATGACAATTGTAGACATATCGTATACACAGCTTGTGCAATGACAATTGTAGACATGCGTACACAGCTTGTGCAGTGACAATTGTAGACATATTGTATAATACAGCTTGTGCAGTGACAATTGTAGACATATCGTATACACAGCTTGTGCAGTGACAATTGTAGACAGGTGTACACAGCTTGTGCAGTGAAAATTATTGACATATTGTATACACCGCTTGTGCAGTGACAATTATTGACATATTGTATACACAGCTTGTGCAGTGACAATTATTGACATATTGTATACACAGCTTGTGCAGTGACAATTATTGACATATTGTATACATAGCTTGTGCAGTGACAACTATTGACATATTGTATACACAGCTTGTGCAGTGACAATTATTGACATATTGTATACATAGCTTGTGCAGTGACAATCTGACATTGTCTTATTTTGCAAGAGCTTGGCTAACAGTTTCTAGACATGCACATGTATTCGTCATGAAATTGCGGAGGTCATCTATATATTTAAATGACCCAGCATTTGTTGAATATAGCAAAATTATTGACCATAAGCCTAATGATACACTTAGACTGCTTATAGCAAACAGAAAATAACAACAAAACAACAACATGTAAGTGGCATTTAGGTTGTTCTGTATGTCAGCAGTCAAACGTAGAGTGTTTTGTTTAATCACACTTTATACATAGTCAGTAACAATGCCACACTCCCATGTATTTGCCCACCAGAAGTTGCTATTTTTATTACATTGTTCAGGTCTTTGGATATAAACATGTTGTGAAATGAGAGCCAACTTTACATTTTGGCTGCTTATCTCCATTGCCTCTAGGACAAAAAGATACTTCTGAAGTCCAGAGGCGAATTCTAATCCTTCAAAAGTAACGGAATATCATTGTGTCATTTTTCTGCTAAACGTACAAGTCCAAGTTGATATAAAGAAGGCCATAGTCTTTGATTAGAAACGGAATGATGACTAGATGTAGACTAGCTTCTTACATTGCTAATTTACATTATTTAAGGTAATTTGCTCCAATTTATCCTGAAAATGCTCTCAGTCATGTTATTCAAAAGGCACCGTTGATTCCAACGGAGCTAATAATAACTGAAAGGTTTTCCATGTTAAGAGAGCTTCATGCGCTGATCGATAGTCTCAGGTGATGATCCAAAAATAATTTGGCAATTTAGTTTGCGCCTTTAACAAGAGACCCAAATTAACACGTATATTTTGTCTGATATGTGGGGGTGACTTGAGTGGGGATGATTTGTTTAGCTGTATTTGTTCTGCCTTTTTTCTTTGTAAGTTGTTTTGAGCGTTTTTCTCTCTGAGTCTTTGATACTTTTCCTGTTTGAAGTTCAGATATTATGTTCATTACCCTAGGGTGCCTGAGCGATTATTCGCTGCTTTGTTCACATGGTGTTGTAATAACTAATGTGCCGTTTAAGTAGAAACTCCGTTTCATTCGGTTCAGTAATCTTTGATGTGACTTTGATTTATTGACCCTTGATGGCAATCTGTGTACTTTGATAGTGAATAAGGCTAGCCATTTATTACACCATTCAGATTGGCAGTTGTGTATTAGAAAATTCTAAATAATTTGTTATAATTTGCAAGAGACTTCTTCAACTAGCAAGCTTCCAAACTTTGCCTCAAAGCGTGGCTTTGGCTTAATCCAGTTGTTAACTATTCGATGAGGGGCAGACGATGTTGAAGCCATCATACGGTTAAAATGCATTTTTGCACGTTATGAATAACATACCAAAAAGTGAATGCAAAATGGTGTTTATTAAATTGATAATCAAACTGATAAAGGATGAATGGGAAGCAAGGAGAGGTTTTGAGGTGTGGAGGTGTATGGAGATATTTTTGAGGTGTGGAGGTGCATGGAGAGGTTCTTGAGGAGGGTGCGGTAACATGCTGTACACTAACAGCGCTCTAATATTCAAAACTTTTTAAATATCTATAATATATGGAGTATTAGGGACACTGAAAGTGCGTGTCGACACAAAATAAATATGTATCTTGCTATCGGGACTGGATTGGTGTACTTTTCTTGATAGAGATAAAATGGAGCTCACCACATAATCTTTTGTACAACTTCACTGAAATTTCTTAAAACATGCACAGCCTCCTTTGTTTTTTTTTGTCCTGACATGATTTACAATTTTACTTTATTTGATGACAGACAGGCACATAGCCATTTTCTGTACCCATGTGTCCAGAGTAAATCTGTCTTTGTTCAAGTTGGTTTTCATTAAAATATCCCTGAAACAAATTCTTAATGGAGATGTCATTGCTGGTAAGAATAATGGAAGGATATCTGCATCGTTCGTAGATGAGCTTGAACGGAAACACCTTCAAGGTTATTACAGATAGTCTTTTCGAAGTCAGGGGAAGCGATTCTAAAAAGATGCTATCATTTTTTGCGAAATTTTGTGGCAGGAGAATACTGGAAATGTTGCAAATGTTGGACCATACCCCAGTTTTACTTTATAAAAGAAAGTTTTTATAGCATATTAAGGGACTATTAAATAGTGTCCAGAAGTCAACCACGCCCTAAAAAGAAAAACAACATGATTGATTACCTAAGACATAGCTTATATGCCACTGTAACTACAGCCCAAGACAACGAGTGAGGTGCTGGTATTGTTAGTACATCTATTGAATATTGATTCACAGGAGAGTTTCTAAACTGTAGACACAGAAAAAAAAAACAAAAACAAAACGCTTTCCTTAAATAAAACAAATTAATCATCTTTCATACTAAGTTATAATCGAATTATTTTCCAAAAGAAAGAAATTTTCTTCTTCTGGTATAAAATTAATTACTGATGACCAATTTAAAAAAATACGTTCGTCTTCACAAGAAACATCTTAGGGATGACCTACCTTTATAACTTTACTATAAGTAAATTAAAATTTTGATTTAAATTATGTAGTATTTAATTACTCCATAAAAATTAATAATGTTTAACTGTTCAAAAGGGAGGCCAAATGCCATGTTAATGAAGCCCTGACATTTACTTAACCACCATCCTCATCTAAAACCTGAAGCAAACAAGGTTTCTTGATTATATATGCCAACCGAATAGCATAAACCGCAAGTAGATAGTAAGCAGATCAAATAGTCTTTGTTAAATGGTTTAATACTAATTTGCTTCAACAGCTGCAAAAACTTCATGCTAGCCTATTTCTCGTCAACACTAATCAGCGTCCGCGCGTGTGACAAGTATTGTTTTTATCTCGTGTGCCCTTGGGGCATTTTGCGCTTTTTCCCCTTACAGATCAGCCAACTACAATACTTTCTAACTTTACTTAGTCTATTTCAGCGTGTAAAAGGAATTTAGCAGCTAAACGGTATATCCGAGTATGAGGCGAGTTTCGGCTTAATGCGGATTTTTGAAGCAAAATATTAACATTTGAGATCTAAATTTGATTCGTTATTCGGAAACTAAGGGTTTCCGTTTACCGAGAAATGAGAAAGATAAGGAATGAAAAATTATGTACAATATAAAACATCGGTCTTCAGGGGATTCCGGTATACTGAGGTTTCGGTTTGGAGGGGTTTTACTGTTAAGTTACATCGTCTTGCTGCTTGACAGCTTTTTTTCACCGTTCTTTCCTTATTTTAAACTTGTTTCTTAAATTGGAGAAATTTTCGTGCTGTATAATCTTGCCACTTACTATCCTGTCAATCATTTATTATAATTAGAGCTAAGTCTGATAAAAGTTTCATAAGATGATTTCCACAAAAAAATTTAAGTCACGTCGAAAGACTGATCTTGAGAATTTCATGATATATATTTGTTTTGTACTATTATATTTTTGCCTCCTAACTATTTAGTCTTCGTTTGTTGTGTGATGTAAACCCCCCCCATGAATAGTCGCCTAATTAGTTCATAGTCCGAAACTTTCTCTAGACGAATGTCAACAAATATGGAATTATGTTAAATAAAAATACTGCTTTTTAAAAAAATGGCTTTCATTTTCTCATCACAATGAGTGAGAACGAATCACTTTAAACTTTATGAGTTATATGTCCGCAGTACGAAATGGTTTTTGTTATACATCATATCGTTTTAGCAAAATATTCAGTCTGGATAATATTCAGTCTTGATAAAATTCAGTCTTGACAATATACAGTCTGGATAATATTCAGTCTGGATAATATTAAGTCTGGATAATATTCAGTCTGGATAATATTAAATCTGGATAATATTAAGTCTGGATAATATTACGTCTGGATAACATTAAGTCTGGATAATTTTAAGTCTGGATAATATTCAGTCTGGATAATATTAGATCTGGATAATATTCAGTCTTGATAATATTCAGTCTGGATTTTATTCAGTCTGGATATTATTCAGTCTGGATAATAATAAATCTGGATAATATTCAGTCTTGATAATATTCAGTTTGTATTTTTTTTAAGTCTGGATAATATTCAGTATAGATAATATTAAATCTGGATAATATTCAGTCTGGATTTAATTTAGTATAGATAATATTCAGTCTGGATAATATTCAGTCTGGATAATATTCAGTCTGGATAATGTTCACTCTGGATAATATTCAGTCTGGATTTTATTCAGTCTAGATAATATTCAGTCTGGATTTTATTCAGTTTAGTTAATATTAAGTCTGGATAATATTAAGTCTGGATAATATTCAGTCTGGATAATATTAAATCTGGATAATATTCAGTCTGGATAATATTCATTCTGGATTTTATTCAGTCTGGATAATGTTCAGTCTGGATTTTATTCAGTCTAGATAATTTTCAGTCTGGATAATATTCAGTCTGGATTTTATTTAGTATAGATAATATTCAGTCTGGATAATATTCAGTCTGGATTTTATTCAGTCTAGATAATATTCAGTCTGGATTTTATTCAGTCTAGATAATATTCAGTCTGGATAATATTAAGTCTGGATAATATTCAGTCTTGATAATATTAAATCTGGATAATATTCAGTCTGGATAATATTAAATCTGAATAATATTCAGACTTGATAATATTCAGTCTGGATAATATTAAGTCTGGATAATATTAAGTCTGGATAATATTACGTCTAGATAATATTAAGTCTGGATAATATTACGTCTAGATAATATTCAGTCTGGATAATATTAATTCTGGATAATATTCAGTGTGGATAATATTAAATCAGGATAATATTCAGTCTTGATAATATTCAGTCTGGATTTTATTCAGTCTGTGTAATATTCAGTCTAGATAAAATGAAATCTGGATAATATTCAGTCTGGATAATATTCAGTCTAGATTTTATTTGGTATAGATAATATTCAGTCTGGATAATATTCAGTCTGGATAATATTCAGTCTGGATAATATTCAGTCTGGATAATATTAAATCTGGATAATATTCAGTCTTGATAATATTCATTCTAAATTTTATTCAGTCTGGATAATATTCAATCTGGATAATACTAAATCTGGATAATATTCAGTCTTGGTAATATTCAGTCTGTATTTTATCCAGTCTTGATAATGTTCAGTCTGGATTTTATTCAGTCTAGATAATATTCAGTCAGGATTTTATTTAGTATAGATAATATTCTGTCTGGATAATATTCAGTCTGGATAATGTTCACTCTGCATAATATTCAGTCTAGATTTTATTCAGTCTAGATAATATTCAGTCTGGATTTTATTCGGTCTAGATAATATTCAGTCTGGATAATATTAAGTCTGGATAATATTCATTCTGGATAATATTAAATCTGGATAATATTTAGTCTGGATAATATTAAATCTGAATAATATTCAGTCTAGATAATATTAAATCTGAATAATATTCAGTCTTGATAATATTCAGTCAGGATAATATTAAGTCTCGATAATATTCAGTCTGGATAATACTAAATCTGGATAATATTCAGTCTTGAGAATATTCAGTCTGTATTTTATTCAGTCTAGATAATATTCAGTCTAGATAATATTAAATCTGGATAATATTCAGTCTGGATAATATTCAGTCTGGATTTTATTTAGTATAGATAATATTCAGTGTGGATAATATTCAGTCTGGATTTTATTCAGTCTAGATAATATTCAGTCTGGGTAATATTAAGTCTGGATAATATTCAGTCTGGATAATATTCAGTATGAATAATATTCAGTCTTGATAATATTCATTCTGGATTTTATTCAGTCTGGATAATATTCAATCTGGATAATATTAAATCTGGATAATATTCAGTCTTGATAATATTCAGTCTGTATTTTATTCAGTCTGGATGATGTGCAGTCTGGATTTTATTTAGTATGGATAATATTCAGTCTAGATAATATTCAGTCTGGATAATATTAAGTCTGGATAATATTCAGTCTGGATAATATTAAATCTGGATAATATTCAGTCTGGATAATATTAAATCTGAATAATATTCAGTCTTGATAATATTCAGTCTGGATAATATTAAGTCTGGATAATATTATGTCTGGATAATATTCAGTTTGGATAATACTAAATCTGGATAATATTCAGTCTTGATAATATTTAGTCTGGATAATGTTCAGTCTAGATAATATTCAGTCTGGATAATATTCAGTCTGGATTTTATTCAGTCTAGTTAATATTCAGTCTGGATAATATTCAGTCTGGATAATATTCAGTCTGGATAATGTTCACTCTGGATAATAGTCAGTCTGGATTTTATTCAGCCTGGATAATATTCAGTTTGGTTAATTTTAAATCTGGATAATATTCAGTCTAGATAATATTCAGTCTGGATTTTATTCAGTCTGGATAATATTCAGTCTGGATAATATTAAATCTGGATTATATTCAATCTTGATAATATTCAGTCTGTATTTTATTCAGTCTGGATAATATTCAGTCTGGATTTTATTCAGTCTGGATAATATTCAGTCTTGATAATATTCAATCTGGATAATATTCAGTCTGAATAATATTCAGTCTGGATAATATTCAGTCTGGATTTTATTCAGTCTGGATTATATTCAGTCTGGATATTATTAAATCTGATTAATGTTCAGGCTGGATAATATTCAGTCTTGATAATATTCAGTCTGGATTTTATTTAGTCTGGATAATGATCCCTGAATAGGATACATGAAATTGATGTACATATTTTTATGTCATATCGAATGTGGTGTTGTGTTTATAATTTTTAACGTAGCTTTTAACAATTTGTCAGTCATATCGCTACGATATATGCAGTGTGGCAAGTTATAATGATGTCTAGCACTGGGGCATCATGCCGCAGACATGTAGCATGATGTCTCACCCAGTCACATTATCCTGACACCAGGCTAATCAGTCCTAACACTAACCTTATAATGCTGAGCGTCAAGCGAGGCATCTGTTAGTACCATTGATGTAAGTCTTTGGTATGAAACGACGGGGATAGAACCCACGACCTCCCGCATCCGAGGCGGACGCTCTAACCACTAAGCCACCGGAGCGGTTTACAAGGAATGTTAGCATGCGGACAAACACATCGCAAAACCATATAATCAATCATACTTTTATTAAAATAAGTTCAGGAAACTTTTCTTCGTCAAAATGTCTAAACTAATGCTTATTTTTTTACAAACTTATTTGCCTTAAAATCTCGTTTTAAATATTTATTTCAATTGATGGATTTCTTTAGGACAACCACTTTAATCCTCTAGCTGTTGGTTAATTCGTCCAGTCTATTTTATACATAATTTTGTGCAATTACATATCAAGTGTATGAACATCCTCATTTTCATTACCTCCATTACAAGTATTCAAACGCGTACCATATACATGTATTTCCTCACTTTCATGACCACCATTACAAGTATTCATACGCGTACCATATACATGTATTTCATCAGTTTCATGACCTCTATTACAAGTATTCAAACGCGTACAAAATACATGTATTTCATCAGTTTCATGTCCTCTATTACAAGTATTCAAACGCGTACAAAATACATATATTTCATCAGTTTCATGACATCTATTACAAGTATTCAAACGCGTACCAAATACATGTACTTCCTCACTTTCGTGACCTCCATTACAAGTATTCAAACGCGTACAAAATACATGTATTTCATCAGTTTCATGACCTATATTACAAGTATTCAAACGCGTACAAAATACATATATTTCATCAGTTTCATGACCTCTATTACAAGTATTCAAACTCGTACCAAATACATGTATTTCCTCACTTTCATGACCTCCATTACAAGTATTCAAACGCGTACAAAATACATGTATTTACTCACTTTCCTGACCTCCATTACAAGTATTCAATCGCGTACCAAATACATGTGTTTCCTCACTTTTAAGACCTCTATTACAAGTATTCAAACGCGTAAAAATACATGTATTTCCTCACGTTCATGAACTCCATTACAAGCATTCAAGGGTGTACCAAATACATGTATTTTCTCACATCCTTGACCTCCGTTACAAGTATTTAAACGCATACCAAATAAATTCATTTCCCCAGTTTAATGACCTCCATTACAAGTATTCAAACGCGTACAAAATACATGCATTTCCTCACTTTTATGACCTCAGTTACAAGTATTCGAACGCGTACAAAATACATGTATTTCATCAGTGTCGTGACCTCTATTAAAAGTATTCAAACGCGTACAAAATGCATGTATTTCATCAGTTTCATGACCTCTATTACAAGTATTCAAACGCGTACCAAATACATTGTATATTCTCACTTTCATGACCTCCCTTACAAGTATTCAAACGCGTAAAAAATACATGTATTTCATCAGTTGCATGACCTTTATTACAAGTATTCAAACGCGTACAAAATACACGTATTTCCTCACTTTCGTGACATCCATTACTAGTATTCAAACGCGTACAAAATACATATATTTCCTCACTTTCATGACCTCTATTACAAGTATTCAAACGCGTACCAAATACATGTATTTACTCACTTTCATGACCTCCATTACAAGTAATTCAAACGCATACAAAATACATGTGTTTCCTCACTTTCAAGCCCTCTATTACAAGTACTCAAACGCGTAGGAAATACATGTATTTCCTCATTTTTATGAACTCCATTACAAGCATTCAAGGGTGTACCAAATACATGTATTTTCTCACTTCCATGGCCTCCATTACAAGTATTCAAACAAGTACCAAATAAATGCATTTTCCCAGTTTCATGACCTCCATTACAAGTCTTCAAACGCGTACAAAATACATGTATTTCATCAGTTTCATGACCTCCATTACAAGTATTCAAACGCGTACCAAATACATGTATTTCATCACTTTCTTGACCTCCATTACAAGTATTCAAACGCGTACCAAATACATGTATTTCCTCACTTTCATGTCCTCCAGTACAAGTAATCAAACACGTACCAACCACGCGTATAGCTTTATTCTCCATGCAGCCCAATGCAAGTTTTTACACACGTAAATATACATTTATATCCTCGTATCCTGATTGCATGTATATCGTCACTCTTCGTGCTGCCAAATGCAAGTATGCCCTTACATTCAACTACATTTACGTCTCTGTTCTTCATGCCGCCCAATGCAAGTATGCACACATCTTTCTAATTACATCTATGTCGTATCTTCTTATGCTGCCCAATGCAAATATACATGAACACACATTTTAATTACATGCATTGTTGCGCTTTTTGTGCTGTCCAATGCAAGTAGACACACATTCTAATTGTATGTGTGTTCTTATTCTTTATGCTGTCCAATGCAAGTATACACACATTCTAAGTACATATGTGTTCTTATTCTTTATGTTGTCCAATGCAAGTATACACATTATAATTACATATGTGTTCTTAATCTTTATGCTGTCCAATGCAGATATACACACATTCTAATTACATATGTGTTCTTATTCTGTATGCTGTCCAATGCAGGTATACACACATTCTAATTACATATGTGTTCTTATTCTGTATGCTGGACAATGCAAGTATACACATATTCTAATTGCATGTGTTCTTATTCTTTATGTTGTCCAATGTAAGTAAACACACATTCTAACTACATATGTGTTCTTATTCTGTATGCTGTCCAATGCAGGTATACACACATTCTAATTACATATGTGTTCTTATTCTGTATGCTGGACAATGCAAGTATACACACATTCTAATTGCATGTGTTCTTATTCTTTATGTTATCCAATTTAAGTAAACACATTCTAATTACATATGTGTTCTTGTTGTTTTGCTGTCCAATGCAAGTATACACACATTCTATATGCATATTTGTTCTTATTATTTATGCTGCCCAATCAAAGTATGCATACACATTCTAAAACATGTGGTATAGACAAAAATATAAATTCCAATTACCCCACTCTTCAATTCCCATCCACGTACTGATAAAGGTTACAAGACGTTGTTAATAACTTTCTGCAATCGAAACGGCTTTCATGCTTTGCGGCTCGTATCATTCAGCCCTACATATCTTTTGATTGGCACCACATTCTTGCATCATATCAAAAGATTTTTTTGTACAAATGAAAGCACACTCCATGTAATCATCTTTTATATTTGTGGTTGATACAGCTGAATCAAATAATTAAATGACTGAATAGAGAGAAACAGTATGTATTTTTTTGTCCTTTCATGTCGAAGTCAAATATGTTTTCTGAACAAAGATTTGATAATAAGTTGATGAAATTCGTATCCAGTACATATTATGCTGCCTAATATGGAGTAGCAGTGGCTCAGTGGTCAGCGGGCACGACTTAAGACCAAAAGGGTTTGGGCTCAAATCCTACCATCAAAACCAGCTTGGGTCAGCTACCGTGGTGTGTCCTTGGGCCAGACACTTTAATCCGATTACCTCAGCACACAGTAAGCTATTTGTGTTTCTATGCCGTAAAATACCAAATCTAAATCTGCCCAACAATAAATACTGTAAACAATATTTGGTAAACCCAGTTACTAAGGTTTAACTTCAATGGATATTACAAGCTTTCATTTCTAACTAGTCAAAAAATATATAAGTGCTATACTTCAAAACAGTTATAATATAAATAATTGGTATACCAGAGAGTCGCAATAAAATAAATAATTGGTATACTAGAGAGTCGCAATAAAATAAATAAGTGGTATATCATAGAGTCGTAACAAAATAAATAAATGATATGCCATAAGAGTCGTAATAAAATAAATAAATGGTAAGCCATAGAGTCGTAATAAAATAAATAAATGGTATGCCATAGAGTCGTAATAAAATAAATAAATGGTATGCCATAGAGTCGTAATAAAATAAATAAATGGTATGCCATAGAGTCGTAATAAAATAAATAAATGGTACACCATAGAGTCGTAATATGATAAAAAAGTGGTACACCACAGAGTAGTAATATGATAAATAAGTTGTATACCACAGAGTCGTAATAAAATAAATAAGTGGCATGACCAAAAAATTCGTAATAAAGTAAATAAGTGTTATACCACTAAGTCGTAATAAAACAAACAAGTGGTATAATACATTGGCAGTGAGGACTCATATGTTGTTTAATGAACTGTTATGAATCCTTAGTTGAAATTATGGTAATCAAAGCTTTATAACGCTCGTCTCAGTAACTAAATTTCAATTAATTATTTTGATGTTGGGCACAGTGCTACCTAAAAATGTATTATTTGTTGCCATTATGTTTTATTTTTCTCTTTTTCTCTGGTTTCTCTTCACGTCGTATTAATCTTTCGCTTTTTATTAACGCGGAGAAGACTTTAGTTGAACACGAGGTTCGTTTCAGTACATCGAGACGAAGTGCTACTCCATAGTGGAGATGAATGCCGTGAGGATTACTCCTGCTCTGTAAAAGAAGGTCATGAGGATGGAATAGAAGAGGATAAACAGAATCAAGAAAATTAAAGTAATTTATGAGGAAAATAATGGAAATGGAAAAGTACTGTGATATAGATTCTTAACGGTAATGATAACATGATATGGTAGCGATTTAGAACGGAAATGGAATAGAGCCAATCAATTTAATAAAACTAAAGAAAATATTGCACGCAGAACATAAACAATTATAAGAATGTATGATAGACAAATGCTTTAAAGTGAAGAAAATATAGATTAGAACTTATTGCTGAAACGAGAGATACTTATACTAAGAGAATAGTTATAATATTGACTGGAGACCTACAGACAGATACTAGACAATCTTGACTGCTCACTTTTCTTTGACTATCTTTGCTACGGCTGTTAAATTTATGATAAATATATTCCAACATTATACAAAATTAAGTTATAGGGAAATATTAGTGCTATGAATTTTCATAACGTGAAATGCAGAATTAAATTGGCTAGTTTGGATGTATCTATTTGTTGTAACTATATTTTTGCTATAGCTATTAAATTTATGATGAAATTACTAATAATATAAATTATGGTTATTACTAATTTTCATATGGGGATTTCATCTTTAGATACTTAATGTGTATTTATTTGCTATAACTATAACTTGTATCAATAATTAGTCTTTAAGTATTTTTTCTATAGCTATTGAATTTTATGATAAAGTGTATAGATTTGGAAATATTAATATCATTTAAATTTAAAGGCTTTTGAACTGTGAAAAATTGATGTGTAAAAAATGTTCCTGGAAAATACAACTGCGATTAATTTTGATGACCACTATAACCTTTCATAACGTAAACTAATGAATTTAACTTTAAATAATTTGATGTATATATTTACTATAACTAGAACTTGCATCAATAATTAGGATTTTCTAAATGGTATATGATGTGAACTTATTTGAAGTAGAGGAAACGTGCAGCACATGCACATGTTGCTCACTGTTGAGAGCACAGGTTGTGCAGCTGTGCCATAAGGTAATATGGATGTGAATTTATGTGATTAGCAGCTCATGCTATTATATCTAGATTAATTTTAAAACTAAAATTTCTATTTCTTTTTATTTAAAACATTGCGGAAAGAAAACTACGAAAATTAAAAGGATAAAAATAATAACAAATTTGAATGGCGTACATATCCTATCTCAAAATTAATAAAACCAAAATTCAATTAAAGAAAGGTAACACAACTACACGTACATATTGAAGAAACATGAATACATAAAATCCATTTAAATTTTCGATCTAGGGGGTACCTCAGATTATGTAGTTCTGTGAGGTACCACGCCAATAAACTTTATTCTCTTTTATTTAAGTAATAAAAAATTCAATTTCTAATGCAACGATTGTTACAATGAATTGTTCTCCATGTTTCTGAGCACAAGGTTTGAAATTAGCGTAAGCACATATCTAACTTGTAACCCTCTCCCGACAACAAATTCTTTTGATAAGCTTCTTGTCAAGATTAAGTATATCTACGTATAAACACCCATCACTAAATCCCTTGTATGAGGTGAGCAAGAGCGTTATCTAGTAGTTCGATTGGTGTGTGTGTGTGTGTGTGTGTGTGTGTGTGTGTGTGTGTGTGGAGCGGTTATAGATTATGCAACTGTTTATTCCCAGAAAGAACAACAAACCGCCAAAAACAATTTACCACTATAATGATAAAACAAACGTTTACAAGTTGGGATCTGTATTACTTTCGTTGCAAACATGAATTCATAGGCAAGGAGCGCTTCTTAAAGTATTTGCCTTGATTGCTATTCATGAAAACTGTACTCCCGGAATCTAGGATGCTGATAATATACTGATTGGTGCTTAAGACAGACACATATGAATTCTACAGTTATATCATTCACATACAAACACAGATACTCGATGCTAGTTTTTTTTTCGATTTTCAAGAAATGAGAACAGTCACTTTTAATTTGGACTAACCAAGCCACTATTTTCTGATTGAAAGAACAGGAGGGTAATCTGTTATTAATTCGACTCATTCTTCGGAATAAACGTATCTAAAGTGCAATTGTTAATATTTTACTGGAGTTAACTATTGTGCACTTCTACTGAAGCGATATCTTTACAAAAACGTAAAGATAATCAATCTCTACATACTGTTGCGGAAAATCATTATCCTCTAACACGTCTGAGTTGTTTCCATGCTTTATGTGACCTCGATGTGTCGTTTCCATGCCGTGTATGCCCTCAGTGAGTCGTTTCCATGCCGTGTATGCCCTCAGTGAGTCGTTTCCATGCCGTGTATGCCCTCAGTGAGTCGTTTCCATGCCGTTTATGCCCTCAGTGAGTCGTTTCCATGCCCTGTATGCCCTCTGTGAGTCGTTTCCAAGCTGTGTGTGTCCTCCACAAGCTGTGCTGTCTTTGCAAGGTCGGTGAATCACTATATAGATTAACATTTAGAAGCACTTGGTGAAAATTGTCCAATTCTACTCTTGCAGTTTTAAATTAAATTAAATATACATGTAACTGAATTCAACGTGAATTTTTTTGTAATGAAATATTCCATAACAATACATGAGCACAGTCGAGAAATTTTCATTTTGGCAACTGTAAAAAGAATAATTTGGAAATACACCCCAATGAAGGATTTTTTTATACGTCCTTCAATATATCACTTATTGTTTTTGAGAAGAAATGGTATGCAAGCATTTGGAGTGTCTTGCAAATCTGAGTTACTTAATAGGAATGTGTTATAAGTTGTTTTGAAAACCGCGTACCGGTAACTGGTACTACTGAATAAGTCACTGATTGTAATTGTTTCGGCGGTTTGAATTAAATAGAAATTTTATTGCAAATGATTGTTTTAATTTACAATATCTTTATATTTAATTTAGAAGACCATTTGAAAAGAGATATATCTTGAGCCATTTTTGAAAAAAAAATCATAAAAAGTCAACTGTTCCTCGATCAATTTTGAACAAGAGTTTGTATTCTTAATGAGATATTAGCTTGATACGAGGACACCATATTTACGGATATTTTAGATATTATATTTTTGCATGGTGTACATTAACCACACTCTACATCAACCATAAGCAAAACTGTTTGTCTATCTATCTATCTATCTATCTATCTATCTATCTATCTATCTATCTATCTATCTATCTATCTATCTATCTATCTATCTATCTATCTATCTATCTATCTATCTACCTACCTATCTTTTCTATCTATCTATCTATCTATCTATCTATCTATCTATCTATCTATCTATCTATCCATCTGTCTATCTGTCTATCTGTCTGTCTGTACCCTTTATAATATTTAAAATTTTTAAGACTGCAAATTAAACACTCATAGAATGAGTGCTATAAACAGACAAATATAATGCACGCTAAACTGCTTGCAGTTTTCTAAGCTCTCGATTGTATCCAATCCTTTGTAAGATTATCAAGGGTCTGACGTCTAGAGACCAATGAGGTTACTGTCAATATAAAGCATGCATGATGGTATCAAAGTTTCCTTATTTTTGAAATATTTGACATAAGTATTCCAAATTAAACCAAAGCCACATTAGTCTAAATTGAAACGTAATTTGGCTGATAATATAAAACTAATTAAGGTATATATTCATTTTTATCATTGCGTGATATTTATGTCAGCAGTAAGTATAATTGGTTAGAAGGGAGTGACCGTATTAAGCATGCGAGTTTATGACGAGACCAGACAAAGTCGGCCTGTCATGCAAATAAACCACTCTATTAATAGAAGATTTGTGATGTATTTTCATATTGTAAATACTTTGATAACATAGGTCTGTTTGATCTAACAATTAAAGTATTCTCAGTGATCTGATTAAGTGCAGTGAGCAGATTATTTTCTGAGGTCATCCATGTATATTGATGAAAAAGTCATTTGGCTTCAAAGTGGCTTATTTTGCATGGTGTACAATAACCACACTCTACATCAAACATAAGCACAACCACCTAACCTTTATGAAAACAAACGCAAAATAATTCCATCAGGACCTGATTTGGACTACTAGATTGTCCAAAATGCAGATTATATGGAATGTTATGCATATACACACCGACTGCATTATTAGGGCCATCTTTAGGTTAATTAGATTAACAATGACCACATATGCTAATGGTGTACACGTGCATTTCTGCATCATACATCAATAATTAGAAATATGCAACAATAACGAGAGCAAAAATATTAGATAAGAAGTGTATGATACTGTGAGAAGATGAACTTTAGGGGCCAGATTACTAGGTTGTCCGAAATCAGTTGTCTTTAAAGTGTGAGACTAATTGATGGTCCAAAATCCATTGTATCTTTAAGGAGTGAGACTAATGGATGGTTCAAAATCGGTCGTATCTTTCAGGGCTGAGACTAATGGATGGTCCAAAATCCGTCGTATCCTTAAGGGGTGGTACTACTAGATGGTCCAAAATCCGTCGTATCTTTAAGGGGTGAGACTAGTGAATGTTCCAAAGTCCGTCGTATTTTAAAAGGGCGAGACCAATGCATATTCCTAAATCCGTCGTTTATTTAAGGGGTGAGACTAATGGATGGTTCAAAATGCGTCTTTTCTTTAAGGGATGAGACTAATGGATAATCTAAAATCCGTCGTATCTTTAAGCAATTTTACAGAATGCCATACTTCATGGATTTATGGACATTGGCATAAAATCTTGTTTTGATGGTCGGTTGCTGTATGTACTGAAATTAAAATAAAATAAAAAATTTAAACTAACACACAAGTAACTAAATCAAGTAACTAAATTACATGTACGTAACAATATATATATATATATATATATATATATATATATATATATATATACATACATATATAAATATATATATATATATAAATATATATATATATATATATATATATATATATATATATATATAGATGCAATAAACTGACGACGAACAGTACGAAACTAGTAACTAACTAGCCTAAGCGCTTTCGACTCTTAATGAGTCTTTTTCAAAGGCAAATACAAAACATAGTTACGACAAACAAATAAACACAAAAACGTTGCGTTTGTAAACCTCTACATTTCTATCTTCACATGTGCTAAAACTATAAATACAACCAGCTTGTATAGACTAGTTGCGGAAACTGAAAACGTTGTATAATTCCCTAAAAGTCTACAAGCCAAAGCGACATCTATTTTTACTTTGTGTACATATGTAACGCAGATTATATCCCGGATATTTGGTTCTATACCGGTTATTCTAATAGTAAAAATTGAAGGATAAGAAGATTTAGAAAATGTTAAATTCTACTAGTGCATAGTTTTCATTTTCTAGTCTTCTTGGTTTAGACCGCTTGGTTTCAATGTTCTAAGGCGGCGTATCCAGTATGATTCCTTTTCCTTCCTGGTTTCGGAACTCCAGCTGTGGTTGTTGGCAATAGCGATAAGTATTATATCACTGAAAGTGTGGCCAGGGGAGGAGAAGTGTTCTGCGACAGGGCTTCTGTACAGCTTTTTTGTCATCCAATCAGATCTATGAAGGTTTATCCTTATGTGTAGCTTTTCAGTTTCTCCCACGTACTGAAGGCCACAGATCTTACATGTGATGAGATAAATCACATTCTCTGTTTTGCACGTTTTGTTTGGACCATGTATGTTTAGTTTTTCTTTAGTCACTGTGCTAGTGAATGTCTTGGTCTCTATCATATGTTGACAGGTTTTGCATCTTTTATCGCCACAGGGTCCAGATTGACTAGGTTGGTTTTGACTAGCGATTGTTGTTAGCTTGGCCCTGACTAGGATGTCCTTTAGGTTTTTTGGTCTCCGGTCGCAGAACACTTCTCCTCCCCTGGCCACACTTTCAGTGATATAATACTTATCGCTATTGCCAACAACCACAGCTGGAGTTCCGAAACCAGGAAGGAAAAGGAATCATACTGGATACGCCGCCTTAGAACATTGAAACCAAGCGGTCTAAACCAAGAAGACTAGAAAATGAAAACTATGCACTAGTAGAATTTAACATTTTCTAAATCTTCTTATCCTTCAATTTTTACTATTAGAATAACCGGTATAGAACCAAATATCCGGGATATAATCTGCGTTACATATGTACACAAAGTAAAAATAGATGTCGCTTTGGCTTGTAGACTTTTAGGGAATTATACAACGTTTTCAGTTTCCGCAACTAGTCTATACAAGCTGGTTGTATTTATAGTTTTAGCACATGTGAAGATAGAAATGTAGAGGTTTACAAACGCAACGTTTTTGTGTTTATTTGTTTGTCGTAACTATGTTTTGTATTTGCCTTTGAAAAAGACTCATTAAGAGTCGAAAGCGCTTAGGCTAGTTAGTTACTAGTTTCGTACTGTTCGTCGTCAGTTTATTGCATCTATTTTAATTAATCCCTGACAAACGTGATCCCTTGGTGGATCCAGTACGCTTGAGAGGGTTGTTATTCGCCATATGATTTGTATTCTTTATATATATATATATATATATATATATATATATATATATATATATATATATATATATATATATATATATATATATATATATATATATATCGTATGTGCGCTGTATGAATGATATACCAGGATATGTTTAAAGTTTTCATTAAAGGACACTCGGCAAGTCTTGTTTTCTTTAAACGAAAATTTTATACAACGAGTGGTAAGATATGCTCTGGGAAACTGTGTATTGACAGAGTTAATGAAGTCCTTACATCCGTGCGAGTTTGTCAGCTACAAAATATAGTTCTTTGCCTTTTCTTGTTGTTCGCAACTACTGTTCACAATCATATTTGCAAATTGATAAGCTTTTTCTTTTTCAATTTCTATTTGTATTCACTTTGATGATATCAATATAAGACACATATACAACTTAAATATGAAAGATTGTTTTATGAAGAAAGTAGAACTCTACAAACTTGTTAGCTCCCCGTACACGATGGCGTATATGAAAATTACGGTGAAATAAAAACTAAGCAAACTGGCTAACCAAAAAGAGATAATAAAAATATTTTAATACATTTACAGTCGACCTAAGGATTTATTCTGCTTTAATTAACATTAAATCTGAACATAAAATCATCTCTACTGTGCTCTTTTCTGAGAAGTCTTTTAATGAGAGTATTCTCATTCAGGTAGTAGAGTGCGGCTTTGTTTATGTTCCTCTACACTGTCTAAATTTGTTATTAGACTTTGGTTTAGGAATGTGACAGTCGGAATAGTGTTTACTTTACCGGTTCATGGCATTCATTTATTACTCGGCTCTAGCTGGAGATAAGGTTTTATTTAATCCACCTGTAACTGACAATCCTTCATTGTATCAGGAAATTCTTCATATTAAAAAAAAAAAAAACTTCTCAAATTTATAATCATCTTGTGCAGTTACAAGAGCTATGGCAAAAAAGCCCTTGAGAATGATTTTGGTAAGGAAAGTATTCAATCGAAATGTCTTGATCACAGTGATCCTCTTTTAACTACTCATTCCCTGTTTTCTAATCATTGGTGATAAGTGACAATCACTTGTTGAACAGAGAAAATATCCCGAGATATCCTATTTGTTTCAGAGTTGTCATTAGTGAAACTGAAGCCACCGAAGTACCTGTCTCTTATTTCATTGAAATGGAATTGGTATGAGAAACTGGAGACCTCTCGACGTACCTGCTGGTGACGAGTAGTCACTGAATTGTCAGATTGTAGTTCCAAAAATCTTGCAGACAGGTAATGCTTAGTTTGGCCCATAAAACTCCTCTGGCTGGTCATTTAGGAATTAATAAGACGTATCATAAGATCTTGACTCATTTTTATTGGTCAAAAATCAAACGTGATGTTTATAAATACTGCAGATCTTGTCATATTTGCCAAATGGTAGGGAAACTAAATCAGAAGATACATAAGGCTTATCTGCAACCTATTCCTGGACCTGACTAACCATTTAGAAGAATAATGGTAGATTGAGTTGGTCCCTTATTAAGATCAAGTCAGACAACCAATATTTGTTGACCATTATGTGTGCGTCAACAAGATTCCCAGAGACAATTCCTTTCAGGAATATTAAAACAAAAACGACAGTAAAAGCTTTGATAATTTTTTTCTAAAATTAAAAACTCAATTTGTCCTTCCCATATCTGTCCAATCGGATCAAAGGTCAAATTGTTTTGTCTGGAACTTTCAAGCAGGATATATATGAATTAGGCATTCAACAATTCAAATCTTCCCTCTATCACCTCGAGATCCAAGGGGCTTTAGAAACATTTCATCAGACTTTGACGAATATGATTCAGTCATATTGTTTTGATACGTGTAAATATTGACATGAAGCCATTCATTTGCTTTGGTTTGATGTTAGGGAGTCAGCTTAAGAATATTTTAGGATTCAGTCCATTTGAACTAGTTTTCAGACACACCATGCATGCACCATTGAAGTTGTTGAAAGAGAAACTTCTTTCTATCGAAGATACTAAATTTAATCTTCTTGATTATTTTCTAGTTTTTAGTGTAAATTGTCAAAGGCTTCTGAGGTCGAAAGAGCGAATCTGCACTCTACTCAGTAAAAAATGAAATTAAGGTATGATAAATTAATAAGGAAAGGAGTTTCCAGCCTGGTGAGTTCTGGCTCTCTTGACCATTCTACAAAATCTTCTTCAGGCTATGTATACGCGGGTGAAAAGAAAGTAAATGATTTAAATTACATCATAAATAATCATGGGAGGCGAGAATAAAAACAGCTTTTCAACATAAACATATTGAAGGAGTATATTGGGAGAGATATTCAGGTAAATCATGGAATTAATTTACTTGTTCCTGTCCAACTCACTGAGAATGAAAGTGAAAGAATTCAATAGGACTCTACTGATTTTAGAGCGACAAATCTTCGGAATTCGGAAATTATGAATAATCTGGACGAAAAACATTGGCATTTGCAATAACAAGAAAGAAATGATCTTAACCAGTTATTATTTGAATATGCACACTTATTTCCAGATGTTTCTATGAGGACAAACACAATATTTTATGACGTTAAAATTGTACATTCGAAACTTGTTAAACAACACCCATACAGGATGAAACCTCTCAAACATGAATACTTGAACAAAGAAATTCAGTATTTGCTGGAGACTGATTTCATAGAGCCCAGTAAAACAGGCTGGAGTTCACCATTTTCCGAAACCAGACAAAACGTTCCGCATGTGCAATGGATTATAGGAAGGTAAACAGTGTGACAAAAAACCGATTTATTTCCATTACCAAGAATCGATGACTGCATTTATAAAATTGGAAAAGCAAAGTATGTTACAAAATCTGACCTTCTGAAAGGATTTTGGCAAATTCCATTAATAGAAATGGCAAAAGAAATCACGGCTTTGGTGACTCCGGGTGGATTTCATCAATACAAAGTGATGCCGTTTGGGATAAAGGGTTCGCCATGTACTTTTCCATGTTTGATGAATATGATTATCTCTGGTCTGAATAATTGTGATGCTGACATCGGTGATGTCATCATCTACATCGACACCTGGTAAGAATGTTTAGCAATAATTCAGAAAGTTTTTGACAGACTCATTGATGCCAGTTTGACAATCAATTTAGCCAAAAGTGAATTCTACCGTGCTTGTGTAACGTTTCTAGGACCTATTGTGGGACAAGGAAAAGTTAAAACTTTAGATGCTAAGGTCAAGGTCATCTCTGAATTCTCTGTACCTGTTAGTAAGCAACTGATGAGATTGTTAGATATGGCTGGATACTATCAGAAATTATGTTCCAAATTTTTTAATATTACTGAACCGCTGACAAAATTATTGTGCCAGAAAGACAAGTTTCTTTGGACTGAGAAATGTCAGGAGTCTTTTGACAAGATAAAGCCAAACTTAAAAATGCACCAGTTCTTACAGCTCCAAATTTCAGTCAGTCGTTTAAACTATCTTTTGATGCAAGTGATGATTGGGTTGGAGTAGTATTGATTCAAGAAGATAGCAATGGTGTAAATAATAAAGTGTGCTATTTTTCTAAAATATTAAATAAGCACCAAAGCAATTACTCAACATTCTAGAAGGAATGTTTGGCTTTAGTATTGGGATTACAGCATTTAGAAGCTTACCTTGGTTCAGCTCAATTTGATTCATAATGTAATCAGGTTGATTCTTCTGGTATGATGCTGATTACGTACTGCACATCTTTACTGTATGCAACTAAACTGTAGTCTTCCGATAGGATTCACTTTAATTGGACGTAGGAAGCTTATTACATGATATAAGTCGTTACAGGTTTAGGGGTGGGTAGGACTCAAATGAGATTGGGGTGGGGGACAAAAAGTTAATATTTGTTTATAAATGAAACAATAAATATATGATGTATAACTCAGACATTAGAATTAATACTTCATAGTCGTACATCTGGGCAAAAAGATTTAGGTAGATGCGATGTTCTTGCTGTAAGCAACACAGGGTAGCCAAGGGCCCCGGTGGGTTAAGTGGTCTAAACCCCATGCCTTTATCGATCATTGCCATCTTATCGCTGTCCATATGGGTTCAAGCATTGAACTCGTTTAATGTGGATATATGATAAAGCTGTCATGTAGTTTCCAGTGTGTCATTGGTTCTTACCTATTTTTCCTCCACCAGTTGTCCTGGCCGCCGTGGATAGCCGTGAGAAAGTAGTATTAAAGATGCAAACTACAACATGTTTAATAATACAAGACGCAAACCACAACATATTTAATAATACAAGACGCAAGTTACAGCATTTTTAATAATACAAGTTTCAGTACCAATTCTGCTATACGACGTCTTATTTTCAAAGCATTTACTTATTAATAAATGGCCAGAAAATGTCTTTTACAAAATATATCATCATCACTTTTCAAAGCTAGGATGAAAAATGATTAAAGTTGCTTACTTTAAATCACAACATATATAAAGTAATGAGAGCGTACAAACTGATATCAGACTACTTTTATTCAATCCCAACTGTTACATTTAAACATCAAAGGCACCGAGCAGGTAGCTTTACATTCAAAGAACCATGGACACCGATGAGGTCACATTATATTCAAATACCCAAATCACCAATCAGGTCTTATTACACCCAAGCACCAAACACATCGATCCGGTCACATTACATTCAAATACTAAACACACCGATGAGGTCTCATTACATCCAAGAACCATTTTTTTTACAATAGTTACTACCAATAGTTGAAAGTAATCACATGATATTTTCCTGTAGATACTACCAATGGTTTACAGTAATCACACTGATATTTTCCTGCAGATACTACCAATGGTTTACAGTAATCATACTGATATTTTCCTGCAGATACTACCAATGGTTTACAGTAATCACACTGATATTTTTCTTGTAGATACTAACAATGGTTTACAGTAATCACACTGATATTTCTCCAATATATACTACCAATATTTAAAAAAAATTACAATATACCTTTCAGAGAATAAAAATATATGCAGACCTAGACAGTAACATTTTTAGTTGAGAACAAAGGTCATTTCAGTTGTTTAATACAATTATTTCTTTCATATTAACATTAAAAATCACGTAGTTTTAAATAAAAAAAGATTACTAACAAAGAGGAATGATATAATACTTCTACAGCTGCTACCGCTTTTAAATAATAATAATGATGATGATGATGATAATAATAATAATAAAAATTATAATAATAATAATAATAATAATAATAATAATAATAATAATAATAATAATAATAAGAATAATAATAATAATAATAATAATAATAATAATTATTATTATTATTATTATTATTATTATTATTATTATTATTATTATTCGATTACGAGGAGAATAACATTGTACTACGAGGAGAATAACATTGTACCTGTACACTTGAGAACACTGTAAATTGCACACACGCACACACACAGTGACAAACATAAATGTACACACATATAGTGATACAATTTCTTATTTGCACTTGTACATAATCTTTTTTATATTTCCTAATACGTTTTATCTGCTGCCGATGTTTTTTCCACGACATAGACTCGACTACCACGATGTAAATTCTGCATAGAAAATAAATATGACGTCCTTGACGAATATGACCGCTTACTTGAGTGAAAAGTAAATATGTCGTCCTTGATGAATACGATAGATTACTTGAGTGAAAAGTAAATATATCGTCCTTGATGAATACATAGATTACTTGAGTGAAAAGTAAATATGTCGTCCTGGACGAATATGACAGATTACTAGAGTGAAAAGTAAATATGTCGTCCTTGACGAATATGATAGATTACTTGAGTGAAAAGTAAATATGTCGTCCTTGACGAATATGACAGATTACTAGAGTGAAAAGTAAATATGTCGTCCTTGACGAATATGATAGATTACTTGAGTGAAAAGTAAATATGTCGTCCTTGACGAATATGACAGATTACTAGAGTGAAAAGTAAATATGTCGTCCTTGACGAATATGATAGATTACTTGAGTGAAAAGTAAATATGTCGTCCTGGACGAATATGATAAATTACTTTAGTGAAAAAGTAAATATGTCGTCCTTGTTAATTACGATAGATTACTTGAGTGAAAAAATAAATCTGCCGTCATTGACGAATACGACAGATTACTGAAGTGAAAAAATAAATATGACGTCATTGACGAATACGATAGATTACTTGAGTGAAAAAGACAAACTTGAAAACATTCAACCACAAATCCACATCAACAGATTCAGTCTTCAATTTACCGTATATTTAGAGCTGACATTAAAAAATATTTTACTGCTCGCATTGCATATAAATCAATGTACAATACAGTCTAATAATTAGCGAGCATTTGCAATAAATAGATAGATACTAAAAATAGTTTCAATGCAATGTTTAAGATGTTTATTTACATCAGTTGTGACTAGACGATCATATATAGACTGAACGTAATAGCTGAATGAATGCATTCAAATAAAATGCGGAAAATGTAAATGGTAAAGTTTGCTGAAGCATTCAATCGAATTGAATTGCATTGATAGTGTCAACCGAGCGTAAAGAGTAACAAGGTTTTTCGTCTGAATATACAATTGAATTCATTTCAAATGCAATGGGGGGGGGGGGGGGAGCGACACAGCAAAAAAGAGCAAAGGTCAACAAGGGTGTTTGGCTCAGTATACAATTGAATTTAGTTCAAATGCAATGTCAGTGTTGATACAGCGTAAAGAGTAAAGGGTAACAGGAGTTTTTCGTCTGAGTATACAATTGAATTTAGTTCAAATGCAATGTCAGTGTTGATACAGCGTAAAGAGTAAAGGGTAACAGGAGTTTTTCGTCTGAGTATACAATTGAATTTAGTTCAAATGCAATGTCAGTGTTGATACAGCGTAAAGAGTAAAGGGTAACAGGAGTTTTTCGTCTGAGTATACAATTGAATTTAGTTCAAATGCAATGCCAGTGTTGATACAGCGTAAAGAGTAAAGGGTAACATGAGTTTTTCGTCTGAGTATACAATTGAATTTAGTTCAAATGCAATGTCAGTGTTGATACAGCGTAAAGAGTAAAGGGTAACAGGAGTTTTTCGTCTGAGTATACAATTGAATTTAGTTCAAATGCAATGTCAGTGTTGATACAGCGTAAAGAGTAAAGGGTATCAGGAGTTTTTCGTCTGAGTATACAATTGAATTTAGTTCAAATGCAATGTCAGTGTTGATACAGCGTAAAGAGTAAAGGGTAACAGGAGTTTTTCGTCTGAGTATACAATTGAATTTAGTTCAAATGCAATGTCAGTGTTGATACAGCGTAAAGAGTAAAGGGTATCAGGAGTTTTTCGTCTGAGTATACAATTGAATTTAGTTCAAATGCAATGTCAGTGTTGATACAGCGTAAAGAGTAAAGGGTAACAGGAGTTTTTCGTCTGAGTATACAATTGAATTTAGTTCAAATGCAATGCCAGTGTTGTACCAGCGTAAAGCCTACATTGTAATAATGTTTCTCTTGATCATTCAATTTAATTCACTTGCGGTGACAGAGCCGACCGAGAGTAGAAGCTAAAGGGTAATGGCAGTCATTTGAGTACTTACAATGACGGACTTTTGTATAATGATAGATGTTTGTACAGTGAGCGATTTTGTATAATGATAGATGTTTGTACAATGACGGACTTTTGTATAATGTAACTTTGTACAGTGAGGTATTTTGTATAATGATAGATGTTTGTGCAATGACGGACTTTTGTATAATGATAGCTGTTGTATAATGACGGACTTTTGTATAATTGTAGATGTTTGTACAGCGATGGATTTTGTATAATGATAGATGTTTGTACAGCGAGGGATTTTGTATAATGTTAGATGTTTGTAGAGTGAGAATTTTGTATAATGAAAGATGTTTGTACATTAAATAACTTTGTATAATAATAGATATTTGTACAGTAGTGACTTTTGTGTACTGAGATGTCTGTACATGGAGTGATGTTGCGTTTAATTTATAGGAATTAAAAGATTTTATTTTGTGAAATTGATACATGTATTAAGAAAACCGATGACCAGCTAATGAAAGCTTTGCCGAAGTAGTGCTAAAATCAGCTAACATGAACGAGTTACATGCATATAGCGATCTTTTCCCATGTGCTAGAGTTTAGTTAGTACGGACGGTCATATTCCTTTGAGTTTGGTGTTTGGATATGGTCATTAATTCGGTAGTACCTGGTATTATATTAAAGAAACAGTGGTTAGCTCAAGAACCGAATTTAAGCAGGTTTTCTTCGTTCAAAACACGAAGCCATTGTAATTTTGGGTAATTTAGGATGCAGAAAGTCAGGCCATACGACTAGTTTAGGAATTTGAGATAAAGCTAAAGTTTTTATGGTTGACTTGTCACAAAAAAAATCACAAAGCTGTGGCCATTTCATCATCAATTATAATGTTATTTACAACCAGAGATTCGCAACATTGTTAGAGATCGTTTTCGAATGTCTCAAATTAGTTTCTACCAGCCTTACTGTGTGCAGTATGAATACCTGATTTGTTCCATTAGCGTGTTGTACTGATTACATTTACATTTCCTGATCTCAGTAATACAATGTTTCTCTTTTCAATTTAAAGAAACCATTGCCTGGGATTTAGCTTTTCGCTCGATCGTACAATCACTTTCTCCGATTTAGAAGAATCGCAGTTTAATAATGCATCCAAGGTGGATCGGTATTGCGGATAGTAACACGTCTGTGTGGTACACATGTCCTTTATGCATCCTGTATTTATGTCAATAAATTTCTCAACACTGACAGTGACATTAACTGTAGATGACTTGACTAACACATCAGTGAATTTGGTTACCTTTGGATCTTGATTTTGTTTAACATTTCCCATTGAAGTAGCCAGAGATGATAGGTTTAACTCCTGTAATGAACTTGAGACATTCTCCAACAGTTACATCGGAACAAAATGCTGTGCATATTCCTAAAACTAACAAGAGATATAACTTTTACTTTTGCTTCCCATTCAGAATGACTGTAGGTAGTGTTTCTGTCACGTCGATGCAAATCATCTTTATCAGCACGATTAAGTATATAGGTTATACGTGTTCATCGGCAAGATTACGTATAGAGGTTATACGATTTCATCTGCAAGATTACGTACATATTGTTACGTGACGGCTCGTTCTATTTAACAAAAAGAAAAAGTGCACACAACAAGCTTTATAAATTTTAATAATGATACAATTTATTTTACTAGAACACAAAATAATGTAAATTATTTAAACAAGACTTACGGAATGATCCAAATTTGTTCAAAAATAAAAAATGTCATGTAAAGAGTTCTAAGCACAGTCTGAAAGTATGATGCTCCGGTTCAAAATGGCGGTTGACCACGTCAGACGAAGGCTAACAGCAAATTCCTGAATTTACACAGTAAATAATGTACGTGTTGTCCCGTTCCAAATAAGTAATGTTGTTCTCTAGAAAAGGTATAAAGAAGTGAAGAATGTTGTTCTCTAGGAAAGGTATAAAGAAGTGAAGAATAGTTCCTCTAACACGGCAAGTGTTATTTTACGTAGATATAATAACAAATTCTTCTTCTGTCACAACAAATTAAAAGTTGTACGACTCGACTCGACAGTCAGTCCGTGACTGTTGACTCTCGAACAGGACAGTTTGTATGTGACTGTATGAATCGCAAGCATATATGGGAAGGCTAATGCGTAGCCTGAACTGCACTCACACGAGGAAGTAATTTCCCAATACTTCTGAACAATGAATTTTTGTCATCATACACAGCACGTGCCAACATGAATTACATCTACGACTCAAGTAAACTTATCAAGAACATGTTAGACGATATAATGAAATAAAATGAAATAAAAAGATTTATACAAAATTGATTCTTTAAGTCACTTGAACTCCAGGGTCGTAACAATATATTATACGTGTTCATCAGCAAGATTACGTATATAGGTTATACGTGTTCATCAGCAAGATTACGTATAAAGGTTATACATGCCAATCAGCAAGATTACAGTACATAGGTTATACGTGTTCATCAGCAAGATTATGTATATAGGTTATACGTGTTTATCAGCAAGATTATGTATATAGGTTATACGTGTTCATCAGCAAGATTACGTATATAGGTTATACGTGTTTATCAGCAAGATTACGTATATAGGTTATACGTGTTTATCAGCAAGATTACCTATATAGGTTATACGTGTCAATCAGCAAGATTATGTATATAGGTTATACGTGTTTATCAGCAAGATTATGTATATAGGTTATACGTGTTCATCAGCAAGATTACGTATATAGGTTATACGTGTTTATCAGCAAGATTACCTATATAGGTTATACGTGTCAATCAGCAAGATTATGTATATAGGTTATACGTGTTCCTTAGCAAGATTATGTATATAGGTTATACGTGTTTATCAGCAAGATGACGTATATAGGTTATACGTGTCAATCAGCAAGATTATGTATATAGGTTATACGTGTTCATCAGCAAGATTATGTATATAGGTTATACGTGTTCATCTGAATCAGCTTACAATATATAAACAGTATTGATAGAAGAGATGTCACGTGATATCTTTTTCCCTATACCTGTCCAAATACGACCTAGGGCATAAAGATTACGTGTCGTCTTGTTTGTGTGATTCTGGTTACTTCACTCACAAAAGAGCAAGAGATACAGACATAAGTAGTTTATATTGATTTTTTGACAGCAAGAAAATGAGGCTTTATACGTGCTAAAATTTGCAGGGTGTACAAATGTTTTCTCACCGCTGCTTGCTAATAAATGGCTTTGGTCATACGGAAAACTTCTGAGGTGAATATTGCGATAAGCATTACAGATTTTACAGTAGGTTTCCTACACATTTTGTTATATATTAGCAGCACAAAAAATAATACAACTATGTACCGAGAATGTCTGGAAAAAGTAGGACAAATGCATGATTAAAAGCATCGGAATTCAAATATTCAAGATATAACGTGTCTAGGGAAAGACAACACTGAGAATTTATAAGTCAAGACTTGAGCATTAATTTACCGAGCGATAGTTGAGCTACAAACATATACATCTAGTGTCCATTCAAAACGATATTTACCATATTTTTATCTTCAATAACCATGATCAATCGCTGGCCTCTTTATTTCTTATTGTATAGCTATGTATCAACATTAGCCGCTTATCACGATACTCATCTATACGTTACTACATGAGTCAGGTGGTTTACCCATGCATTGAGTGTATTGTTAAATCTGTCTGTTGACTATTTCGGCTGAGATGTTATAGTAAAGGTTACAGAATTATTTTATATTCCAAGAATTCTTGGAAACATGGTGATTTTTCTTTGCAGCATAATTTCTTGTAATTACATAAGACAAAGGGCCAGGAAGGAAGTTCGAATAACTTTGTTTATTTTTCCTGCAAAGGGACAAGAATTAAAGAGAATATTTATTTCATGGTTATAAGAACAATCAAATAAATAACCAGACGAATACTATACATTCTTTTTTCGATCCACTTTGGTGATTCATTAAAACTGAGTTAAAATATTTAATCGTTATGACACAATGACTGCTGTTAGTGATCATAAAGAGATCATAAATATTCTGCTCAATCAGCAAAATGACAAATCAATACAATGTATATTACTTCCAATATGAATTCGAAATACTTCTATTTATATGACGAATAGCAATATTTCTCTGTAAATTAATTATATGGAACTATGATGTTTAAATTTGTATGTAACAGATTGCATTTTCTTACCACATTACGGTAGGTCGAGAACAGCCCAATTCTGTTTATTATTCTGTTTTGGAAAACAATTCAAATATTCTCGATTAAAATTCATGCAGGAAACACTATATAGCAAGGAAAAATTTAAACTATTCATATTACAAACTTGAATTGAAACTGGAATTATTTTTTTCGCCTAGGCAAATCCGTAAGATTGCAAATCCTCTATATGGTATTTGAATAAGTCCAAATCCGTAAGATTGCAAATCCTCTATATGGTATTTGAATAAGTCCAAATCCGTAAGATTGTAAATCCTCTATATGGTATTTTAATAAGTCCAAATAATGATGACCTGTGCAAATTTAAAGCATGGGACTCATAATTAGGTGTGCCATTTGGTGATGCAGCTTTGTTAGGTTTCAGTTGTTATTTGTTTGTGATGGGGATTCGGTGTTGTGTCAGCCGGAATAATCAGCCAATGTTTAGAAGCTGTCGCAATAATGCATATAATCAGCTAGACTTTATGACAGCAAGGATTATTTTGGTAAAATGGACCATGCTTAATTTCTAAACATAGCGAATTCTCTGGGAATTTTTAATAATGCATACTCAGTTCATTGAGATATGAATACCTTTTTTTGTGTTTGGTGTTGGTTTTTTATTGCATGGATCAGAATACTAATAATGGGCTCAGAAAGGCTTGCTGAGAAATAATTCAAAATTGAAACAAGAAAATAACATGCAAGTGTTAAAAAAAGGGTTCCGTTATGTGTGGTCATTAGTTAATAAGAAGTAAATTACTGTAGTAATCCTGCATTTAAGAACGTTTCATTTGACAACAAATCTGATGTCACACTCACGCATGTGTATAATTCGTTTGTTAAAGTGATCACTTGCATGTAAGTATATCAGTACGCTCCCAAAAATCTCAGTAGTTCGTATCTTTTCTTCTTCTCTCTCATGCCAGAGAGTAGCAAAAGGTTTTATGAAAAAACGAAATGACAAATTAAATGCGCGAATGACAGACATTTTGTATTATTGTATGCCAGGAAGACTTCAGTTGCCTTTATTGTTTATATTTAGAAATTACAATTTTTTAAAAAAAATTAATATTAGGCACGTGAATACTTCCTGAGATGAATTTTATTTATTAAAAACCAAGTTGACACACGTGATACTTTGGCCACATAGGTAATTTATATTTTGGTGAGATAAATAAAAATCCCGTTTTTAAAAAACTAACATAGTTCAAAATGATGGACTGGTGTATTATTATGTGCTCAGTCAATAAATTTCGGACTTGATTTGCAGAATTTATATACGCATTGGAGAACTGTTCCTTGTTGTTGTCATGGAAACTAATTGCGGTCGTAGAAAAAGATTCTGATAATGAAAGGGTCAGTTACTGATCGTATTCTGACTTTCTTGGGAAAATAATAATTACGCGAATATGTGAAACCATCCCCAGGGTGAAAAATTTATTAGGATGAATTGATGTAGATGTTTATAAGGCAACTAAATCCTCAAAATACATGGCATGCGCTGTTTATAAAAGCTACAGAGAATTAAGTTATATTAATTTTTGTGGTATTTCTGTTAGTCCCCGTTGAAAGTTTTTTATGCTTAATATAGGGCAGATTTCTCCCATATGTGCCATTCAATTACATTTTGGAAAATTAGTAAAAAAAATCTGACATAAAAGGTTATTGTAGTTGTAAAACCAAAACGGCATGATATCGTCTGTTAAATTTGCAATTATTTGCTAAAATAATTTCATGAATACGAAACTGTGAGAAAAGGATGCACAGTTTCAAGCAACAAACCGATGCTTTAGTCTCACTAATCGTCTATTCTTCAAATAAATCATCACATTCGTTTCAGAGACAAATTATACGGTTGTTTAATTCACATTAACATCAATCTAATATCTAAATCGTAGTAACGTTTTGCTAATTTTGCGTCAAGATCAAACTTTTTCGAGGTAATTTCTTGATACCAAACTATAACATCATGTTGTATAACCTGTAAATACGGTTTGATAACAAAATCAACGGATTCATTAGGTATATTGTAAGAATATAATTTCATCTCACTTTGATTGTAAAACATTTTATTAACACGCATCATTTTGGAATTGCCATTTTCTGCGTCTTCGCACTTGAAGGAACAACGTGATTGTGATTGACAGTCGCTATCATTTATATTCTGAATAAAGGTAATTGATGACATGAGCCTTAGCTGTAACACTTTAATATATATTGTCAAAAAATGGATGTGCTTCGTTTTCAGAACGTATTTATATTCAGCTTTAAATTAGTGTGTACCTGTTTTGCATAAATAGATCTTGGATCAATGGTGTTATTATTGTTATTATTATTATTATTATTATTATTATTATTATTATTATTATTATTATTATTATTATTATTATTATTATTATTATTATTATTATTATTATTATTATTATTATTATTATTATTATTATTATTATTATTATTAAATGAGCTGAGAATGTTCGGGAATTTATGAGCAATATTCATTTGTATGCAGTGGCAATGTAAATACTGAACTGGCCCATTTGGTATATTCGGAATTAACATTATGAGTGCCATTTAAAAATGGCGACCCTTTGACTCAGTGGCATGGGCACCTGCACACACAAGTAAGAGGTCACACACCTTCACTTTTAAACATGTTTTGCTTATATCCGCAAAACTTGATAGCTGACAATTGCCTCCAACAAGTAAGGTAATAATTGATTCATGCTTAGAATTTGTGACATTTCTGTTTGTATTTTGTTTTAAAAGACTAGTGTTCAAGACAGCAAAATATGCATTTTTTTCTTTTTTTTACAAATGTATCAATCTGTTTGTGGTGCTTGTTAAGAATAAAGTAAGAACTTATACTGGTTAGGCAAATTTAAGTCCCTAGGTAAACATGTAATAACTAAAGTTGCATCAATTGATAAATAAAAGTAAGATTTCCATTGGTCAGAACATAATCACATGACCAGAACCAATTACCTTTATTTCAATCTAAACTAAACACAGAACTACTTTATACTAATTTCTTTAATTAGAGCCACGTGAACATGGAAGTCATACACACCGCACGCTTTGAAAATGAAATATAAACGGTGAATTTATATTTTATTTAGAAAATTGAATAAATTGATTTAACAGAATATAATAACATATCTTTGCTGTTTTTCTGAATATAAATAATTCTTTCTTTGAATAGATTTGAAAACGAAAGCTGGGTTAACTCAAAATCTGACAGAACATTGGGGCTAAAACACTTTCACTGCAGCTAGTTACAAATGAATTTAAAACTATAGGTAAATGGATATATAAACTGGGAGGAGGGTGTTTGAAGACTAACATTATAACATTTGGATTCACAGTGCTACAACGTAAGTCGCCAATCTTGAATGTGACAATGTGGGGTGGGTGGAGATCTGCTACACCCCTCATCGTAAATGTCAATGTCGATGTCTTGCACTGTTTGACTATTAGATCCATATCACTATAACCATATACTAATAGTCTTAATTTCATTCGTAAGCAGCCCTGTAGTTAGCCTTAACGGTTAATAAACACGAAAATAGATTTAAAGACGTGAAAATTGGTTACTCACGTGTCTGGACAATAACAATTCGGCCAAGTCACAATGAACTGATGTTAGCATTAAATCCAAGAGTCATTCACATGTCAAACAAAACAGCAAATCTTTTACTTTGAATATTGAACTTCTTCTCAGATCACATATGCCAATTCAGATAAAAGATTTATACCACAGAATGTTCAAACCATTAAATCGCCTACCATTGGTACACATGTTTTGTTTGATATTGACGTAGCTATTACATTACAGATGGAGAATCCAGTTTTATAAATAGCTATGTTAAAGACACCTCAAAAATAATTCATACACTTAAACAGCCTCTAACACTGATAGGAAATATCTTTCAAAAACAAAATAACAAAATTAATTGCAATTATACGAATTTAACATTGTTTTTCTGAGTTAATCGTGGTATAAACTGTCACTTGCCTAGTTACACAGTTTACATAATGTCTATAATAAAAACACCAACATTATATTCTTAAATGACGTCTTAGCCTGAAGGAGAATGCATTGGGAATGTAATAAAGAGAACACCCACACCTATTGACTAACACTCATTTATCTGAAATAAAATTGTCAAATGAAATTTATAAATTGTATATTTACTTTTCTAAGTAGGTGCAAGACAACATTATCAAAAATAAAGAATCAGACTTGGAAGTTTGACATAAGATAGTCAAAATTATAGACATATTTGGAGTTATAAGACAAAACATATTAGCTGCTACAGGCAACTAGCTGCAGGCATAACCATTTCTGATAGTGGCAACTAGCTGCTGGCATAACCATTTCTGATAGTGGAAACTAGTTGCAGGCATAACCATTTCTGATAGTGGCAACTAATTGCAGGCATAACCATTTCTGATAGTGGCAACTAGCTGGTGGCATAACCATTTCTGATAGTGGCAAATAGCTGCTGACATAACCATTTCTGAAAGTGGCAACTAGTTGCAGGCATAACCATTAATGATAGTGGCAACTAGCTGCTGGCATAACCATTTCTGATAGTGGCAACTAGCTGCTGACATAACCATTTCTGAAAGTGGCAACTAGCTGCAGGCATAACCATTTCTGATAGTGGCAACTAGTTGCAGGCATAACCATTTCTGATATTCGCAACTAGTTGCTGGCATAACCATTTCTGATAGTGGCAACTACCTGCTGGCATAACCATTTCTGATAGTGGTAACTAGCTGCTGACATAACCATTTCTGATAATGGCAACTAGTTGCAGGCATAACCATTTCTGATAGTGGCAACTTGTTGCAGGCATACCTATTTCTGATAGTGGCAACTAGTTGCAGGCATAACCATTTCTGATAGTGGCACCTAGCTGCTGGCATAACCATATCTGATAGTGGCAACTAGTTGCAAGCATAACCATTTCTGATAGGGGCAACAAGCTGCATGCATAACCATTTCTGAACGTGGCAACAAGCTGCAGGCATAACCATTTCGGAACGTGGCAACTTGTAGGTATAACCATTTCTGATAGTGGCAACAAGCTGCAGGCATAACCATTTCTGATAGTGGCAACTAGTTGCAGGCATACCTATTTCTGATAGTGGCAACTAGTTGCAGGCATAACCATTTCTGATAGTGGCACCTAGCTGCTGGCATAACCATATCTGATAGTGGCAACTAGTTGCAGGCATAACCATTTCTGATAGGGGCAACAAGCTGCATGCATAACCATTTCTGAACGTGGCAACAAGCTGCAGGCATAACCATTTCGGAACGTGGCAACTTGTAGGTATAACCATTTCTGATAGTGGCAACTAGTTGCAGGCATAACCATTTCTGATAGTGGCAACTAGTTGCTGGCATAACCATTTCTGATAGTGGCAACTATCTGCAAGCATAAACATTTGTGATAGTGGCAACTAGTTGCAGGCATAACTATTTCTGATAGTGGCAATTAGTTGCAGGCATAACCATTTCTGATAGTGGCAACTAGCTGCTGGCATAACTATTTCTGACAGTGGCAACTAGCTGCTGGCATAACCATTTCTGATAGTGGCAACTAGTTGCAGGCATAAACAATTCTGACAGTGGCAATTAATTGCAGGCATAACCATTTCTGATAGTGGCAACTAGTTGCAGGCATAAACATTTCTGATAGTGGCAACAAGCTGCATGCATAACCATTTCTGATAGTGGCAACAAGCTGCAGGCATAACCATTTCTGAACGTGGCAACTTGTAGGCATAACCATTTCTGATAGTGGCAACTAGTTGCAGGCATAACCATTTCTGATAGTGGCAACTAGCTGCTGGCATAACTATTTCTGACAGTGGCAACTAGCTGCTGGCATAACTCTTTTTGACAGTGACAACTAGCTGCTGACATAATTATTTCTGATAGTGGCAACTAGTTGCAGGCATAACCATTTCTGATAGTGGCAACTAGCTGCTGGCATAACTAATTCTTACATTGGCAACTAGCTGCTGGCATAACCATTGCTGATAGTGGCAACTAGTTGCAGGCATAACTATTTCTGATAGTGGCAACTAGTTGCAGGCATAACTATTTCTGATAGTGGCAACTAGTTCCAGGCATAACCATTTCTGATAGTGGCAACAAGCTGCTGGCATAACCATTTCTGATAGTGGCAACTAGTTGCAGGCATAACTATTTCTGATAGTGGCAACTAGCTGCAGGCATAACCATTTCTGCTACTTTATAATTTGCAAATATGACTCTTAAACTAATCCAGAGATATTTCCTCCTTAAGATACCTTTATTAAAAAAAATCAATACTAAGCTGTATTAGTTCTGTAAGAATTAAAAATCAACTGTTATTCTCGCATGTACCATATTTACAGAAATTAATAATGTTGTATGTACTGTAATCTGCTTTATATATATATATATATATATATATATATATATATATATATATATATATATATATATATATATATATATATATATATATATATATATATATATATATGTATGTATGTGTGTGTGTGAGTATGCGTGCGTGCGTGTGCGCGTGTGCGTGTACTTGTCATTGCTGGATGGGTTGTATTAACCAAATACACGGTATATAGAGATATAGAAACTATTTCAGTTATCTCAGTTAATATTTCGGCAGCATTTTTCACGCAGAAAGCTGTACAGTAACTTTGATTTCTTACATCATATGAATGCAATAAGACTTTAAAATACGTACAATGTTCCATATAGGTTGCAGAAAATAAGCTTTTAGAATGCTCTAGGCTAGATATATTTAAACAATACAGCAGGAACTCGTGAACATCAAATAAGTAATATTGTAATATCCTGCATGGCAATCCGTAGCAAGATGAATTAGTAGGTGACTTTGTCTTGTGGTCGATTATAGTGAAAATCACACAGGTCAGGTATGTGTTCAACACTGACTATTTCAGTAATGGGTGTCAATTTTAGTTTTACTCTGTATATCTTTACATAGCAAGTATTCACTTTATTTTAATCACATTGCATCTATAATCTTTGAAAGGTCATTTAGTTATACAGACCAAGAAGTACCTACAGCAAAATTAAAGTTTACGTACGTGGATATTTAAGGAAGATATCACCCCAAAGGTTTGATCAAGTTCAATTGAGATTGAATGTCTCGCGCTGTGATGTCATTATGAAAGATACGTATGCTGAAGAACAAATTCGTACTACCCTATATTGTGATGAATAGACTCGACGTACTCATTTCTTGATCGGACTAGTATATGGCCTCCATCGACGAAGTTCATAGCGATCGATAATTTTCATATGGATGTGTCTTGATGAAAATGAAGGTGTATGGTATTTAGCCAATCAGGACCGAATAGATTTGGGTGAAGTATACAATATTTAAACAACAATTTCTGTTTAATTTAAATACATGACTTTACTATAGTGTTTGGAACAGATAAGGAATGAAATCTTTTTAAATATCCTGACTCGTTCTGTGAGCAGGGCAGCATCGATGATTAATAGAAGTTCTGATCCAAGATATTCAAATGTTCTAGTCACACGATGCAGGTAGGGCTCGTATATTCCACACATTAGATAGTATGCATACGAATATAAATTTCATTAAATTGTTTTAAGGATTGTTTAATACTAAAATACCCACTTTTTCTCATACTGCAAAGAGAGCAATTTCGTTGAATTCTGACGGCAATCATAAAGCAAAAATACTGGTGCTGATATGTTGATAGTCTTTTTAAATCATACATAAAAATTCCTGCTCAGAAGTTGTGTTCGGTGATTTTTAATATGAGCGTTTTCATGTACCAGTGTCATCTATTATGTTCGGGTGTGCTATTGTATTTATACTTTGTCAGGACAGCATGGAAAAAAATTATGTGACCCGAATATCATGTCCATTGGCTGAAAGCATGGAATCATGTAACGTTCTCCCGTCTCACTGAAACCAAGCCATTTTACGATAGGTGTGCATTTAGACCTCGCATGCAATTGTTTCACAACAGAAGTGAATATGATTATAAGCAGGAAGCTACAGTAATCTGTACATCTGCAGTAAGCTAGCGTAATCTGTATAGCCCCAGGAAGCTACGATATCTATATAGCTTCAGGAAGCTAAGATATCTATATAGCTCCAAGAAGCTACGATATTACGATATCTATATAGCTCCAGGAAGCTACGATATATATATATATATATATATATATATATATATATATATATATATATATATATATATATATATATATCTATCTTCAGGAAGCTAGGATGATCTGTATAGCTATAGGAATATACAGTAATTTGTACATCTATAGGAAACTACATTACTCTGTACATATGCAGGGAGCTACAGTGGTCTGTACATCTGCAGGAAACTACAGTGGTCTTTACATCTGCAGGAAGCTATAGTGCTCTGTACATCTGTGGGAAGCTACTGTATTATGTACATCTGCAGGAAACTACAATAATCTGTATTGCTACAGGATGTTACAATAATCTATACATCTAAAGTAAGCTACAACAATCCGTATATTTTTGGGAAGCTACAAAAATATGCATAGCTACCAATGAAACAGTTAGTTGATGCTTTATTCATCAGAAAGTACTGATATTATGCCGAAGAGTTTTCAAACTACATCTACCTATTGTATATCAAAACAAAGCATGTATGATGCTAAAGCCTTTTCTATACGATTAAACCTATATCAGCATAGGATAGCCCAAGTACCATAGCATAGCCCAAGTAACATAGCGTAACCCAGTACCTTAGCATAACCCAAGTACCTTAGCATAGCCCAATTACCATAGCATAGCCTAAGTATCATAGCATAGCCCAAGTAACATAACATAGCCCAGTACCTTAGCATAACCCAAGTACCTTAGCATAGCCCATTACCATAGCATAGCCCAATTACCATAGAATAGCCCAAGTATCATAGCATAGCCCAATTACCATAGCATAGCCCAATTACCATAGAATAGCCCAAGTGTCATAGCATAGCCCAAGTATCATAGCATAGCCCAGTTTGTGCGATATTAAAATATGATGTAGGAGGTGTCATATGAACAACCTAATACAAAACATTTAGCTATGCACATGACTGATTTGGGCGCAACACAATTTCGTGTAAGCTTAATCATATATAATTTAATTGCATTTTGACACAACCATATCTTACTGACATCTTAAAAAAGATGAGACTATAGAAGTGAAACTTATAAGTATCTTTTAAAGACTAGACAAAACTTTAAATCTGTAAGAAATAGACGCATCTTTGACTTGTTATCCGCCTCCAAGATAGGTCAAGGCCATTTAGTTTGTGGTAACACAACTTCATTGTACGGCTACCGATTATTAATTGTGTTATTTCTGTGAATGACCGTCCGAAATGTTGTTCTTGGGTATGAATTCGTGGTAGTCACTGTATACTGAACATTGACTTTGCGACAAAGTAGGTCACAATTTCTACCTGAGGATTGATGAAGAATCTGATCAAGCAAGATGCATTAAAATAGGACTTGAGGAAGCGTATAGGCTACTTTTGTAAAATCATTTTCTCTGTTCTATTGTTCGGTTGAGGGATACAGTGTATTTAATGTGAATTTCATCTGAAGGCTCCGATGAATGAATTCAAGGACATTTTACATTTATGAATTAAGAACGTTTTAAAATGGTTGAAGTTAAGTCTTAAAGATAAAGGAAAAATTGTCAATGCTCTTGAAAGTTTGGCTTGCTCATTTAAGTGGCTGAAAGGTTCATTTTGATCATAATTTTTATTTAGGTTATACGACAATATTTTAACTTAAATAACTATGGTGAAACAATTACACCAGATTAATCCCAGTTACTTTAAGAACTATTATTTTTGACAGATTTACTACTGGGACACGTGCGCTGGTGTTGTACATAGCATGCTCTTAGACATACATAACGACAACATGCATATGTTCTCACAGTTTTACTGAGATGGACTCAAAGTGTTAACTACATGAACGACACAGTAAAATCAAATTAAAATGAGACAACATATATCTCCAGAGATATAGTATCTTTCTAATCGGTTTGAAAACATATTCCAAGTGGACACAGCTCTGAAAAATCTCATCATTATGTTAATAGTTTTCAACAATATGAGATCTCTTATTGATATCACACAAAGGCAAAAAAAAAATGCTTTATACTTTTGATATATGCTCTGTAATAGAACGGAGGCAATTCAATATTCTAATGTATATGTGAATACATATGCTTTAAGCCTGTCCTGCAAAAGAACAGAGATTAAGGTGAATAAATATGATACAGTATTTGCTATCAGCTAGTCATTTACAAGCAAGATGGATCCTGACATGGATGGCGTGTTAATGTTTGCTATATCGGAATGCATATCGATTATGGCGAAATATCGAATTCTGTCATTTCATATTTTTCACAAAAATTGTTAACTTAGGATGAATTTGCATTTAAAGTTGTCAGAACCATGCTTTAGCATGTATATGATCCATTCGTTCAGGCAGATGAAAACTATGACGATTTGTTCAATGGATGGCATGTGGTTACTTTCAGAACTATTATTTTTGACAGATTTTGTTGGCTCCAGTTTGTGACATCGGAATAGCATTGTTGTTGTTGTTGTTGTTGTTGTTGTTGTTGTTGTAAGGCATAACAGCATTTTTCAGCACACGATAGGCTATACATGGCGGCCAGTATTAATAGTGCAGGAAGAAAACGGGAAATCCGCGGAAAGAACCACCGACCCACGAGAAGCTAGCTACTGGCAAGCTTTCTCACATATCCACATTGGCCGAATCATAGACTCGAATCCACGCAGAGGTGAGATGGCAGTGATCCGTAACAGAGAGCGCTTTAGACCTCTCGGCCACTCGGGGCCCCATCGCATTAGCATTCCAAACAATATCGATCATAAGTCGAAATATGTAACCATCGGATTGCCTGTGATATTAGTAAAAAGGAAGATGTTGCGTTAGCGGTCATCCTCGTCAAATTATCTGACAAGTTAGGGTAAAACAATAATTGTTCTTCAATCATGTTGACGCAATACAATGACATATTCGTCATACCGTAAAATTGCTGTCTTTCATTTAAGATGTTCTTCGGGGACTATGCAAACGGTCGTATTTGAACGTGCTCTTGGACATCTAATAATGTCTGTAAATCACAGCGATTAGTTCCGATTCAAATAAAATCAGATAAACCAATTTTATGCTATTGCTATGCCGCTACAGCCCTCTAAATACTAGGGTATGCCAAGAGCAACTTCTGATTGAGAAGAATTATTTTTAATATAGAAAACAAAAAATTAGTTTTTACTTCATCTTTTTAACATTTACGGGACATTCGGTATTACACTGCAAGGAAAACATAATTATAGGAAATATTGTAATTGTGTGAAACGTTTTATATTCACGATATCTGTGTCAGTTCTTCTGTTAATAACATAATTGCATTGTACTATTGCTCAATATGCTTATTTTGATCAGGTGCAATATACAAACGTACTTCTACCAAATAATGCAGCATGCACACGTACTCCTACCAAAAAAACGCAACATTCACACGTACTCCTACCTAATAAAGCAACACGCACACGTACTCCCACCTAAAAACGCAACACGCACACGTACTCCTACCTACTAACGCTTTTGTATACTAACTCAACTGTCATACTGTCACAGAAACTCTCTACTTGGGAAGCACTTAAATTTCTGACGATTTGCATTCTGGCGGCCAAGCACTCTTTTCGGTTAAAGACAAATCGATTATATCACTAAATGATTTTGAAACGATCGTTCTCGTCGTCATCCAAACCCATTGTTTGAATAACAGTCGGTATCTTTCTTTTCTGAGATGAGCATGTGTTGGTGTAATATATTCGTTTGTAAATGTAATCGCAGTTGATTTATCGGTGATTTCCACAAGATAGTAGTAGAAACAATCCTTAGTGTTTTGCAACTGGCATTGCAACCACCGATTGAGCGTTTTCACTTGCTAATGCTAATGTTATACCATCAAGTCACATCTAGTTGTTATTGACTCATATGGGTGATCCCAACCATCAATTTTTATTTCACACTTAACATCATAATATTTTACTGAATGATAGGATCTGGTATGGCTATATATTGGCCCATCCAACCGAGTTTGTATTGATCTAGTTGAATTAAACAACGGTTGTCGACTAGCTTCAGTTGGTGGGGCAAATCCATACGGGTCAAAGTGAATGACGTTTGGGTGTCACAATATGTTTCAGGTGCTGTTGATTAATCCACGTTAACGATGCCGGTATCCATTGTATATTGTATCATCACCTCTCAGCCTTTTGCTCTGAGGTCATCCCACAAAATGACATCTAAGATATGTTAAAAGGACTTTGTTGTTGTTAATGAATAAAAATTGGACAATAGGCGTCTGAGAAGCTTCGAAGACCTTTTCCTATTTAATACGTCCTGAAGACGCTAAACGTATCAGTATTTTCTGTTGTTGTTCCTACAGACCCTAACACTGTCCCTTTTGCAACAGCTGGAGCTGGAGCTGATAATAACGTTAGAATATCTACTAGAAAGGAAATATCTGTGCCACCTCTGAATGGAAGAATGTTAATGTCACTGAGGTATTACCTGTCTAGTCCCATCAGATCGAGTTGTATTTGGGTCAACCATGCGGGTATATTTCCAGTTGATTTTTCTGGAGAAAGTTTTAGTATGATATTTTTTTAATAGGGTTTTGCATTTTCGTAATATTGCTTAATGCAGGCTTACATCCACCGCATGATTAGATAATATTTGTTTATAAATATAACATACTACATTTTACAATTTTCTAAGGCGCGACACTAACGCTCATTCGGGCACTTACACTTGGCAACAAAAGAGTCTTTTCGAAAAGATCACAGGAAAGATCTTTTTGTTTAGTGCTGTCCATCACTGACGGTTAATGGGGCCCTGAGTAGCAGAGTGGTCTAAAGAGCTCTCCGTTTCGGATCACTGCCATCTCACCTATGTCTGCCTGGGTTCGAGTCTAAGATTCGGCTAATGTGGATATGTGAGAAAGACTGTCAGTAGCTTCTCGTTGGTCGGTGGTTCTTTCCGCGAATTTCCCGGTTTCTTCTGCACCATTGATACTGGCCGCCATGTATAGCCTATCGTGTGCTGAAAACAGTCGACGATACACACGACAACGTGATGGTTGTCTGAATGGATTAAAATGTTTCTGGTTGATTCTTGGTAACCGTTTAACGTCAACAGGACTTCATTCACACGAAGTTTTGCAAATATCATTGGATATTTGGGTTGGTTGCTAAGGCGGCCCACCATTTTAAATGCTATCGACATGTTCCTGATACATTGAGACCTTGATGAGTACCTATTTGCTATGAGATTGATCCAAAAACATCTCTTCGAACGACTAAATGGGTCATAGCGATAAATGAAATTATAGATGTTCCGCTAGACATCGTAAATGATGTTAAATGTGCTTTTATGAACCTATTGGCATCGGCGAAAAAATCACGAAGAAATGAAGAAATGAATCATTTGCGTTACGATATTGGTTGAACACGACTGTGTTTATTTCCCTACACAACACAGCAAAAATATGAAAAAGGACTTACAGTTTGTGAATATAATCGATAAATGAATCCCAGAAATGAAACACACAGGTCATGTCAATAAAATGTCCTAAACAAATCCAAGATAGACTCCAGGCGAAGTTCAAAGATGGTGGACGAAGACGTCGGACGAATAAAGTATTCAAAAGTTCCACGGTGAATTTTGTGAAGAATAAAAGAATATTCCGTCTTTATCACCCTGAATAATTTCCATTGAATGTCTGTTTCCAGAGTTTTGTTTCATTTATTTTCAAGAGAATATAAATTATTCATAGGTTATTAATAACTCCAAATTGGCAACAACAAAATGATACTTCTGACCTCTTGAAACTACTTTTACGACTAAACTAGAAACTATTAAAACAGAACATTTAACTCCACTAAAAGGTCATTTCAACCCTTATGATAGGTTGCATTATCGCTGTACACAATGCACTAGACATGTGCACCCAAATGTTGATGACACAATGTGATCAGCTGAGTAATATATGTATGACCTTGATACTGATCAATCATTTAAACTTCTGAACAAACTCATCTAAATATAATGCAAATGAAATACTTTTCAGCTGTTTTTACAAACAGAGATTACTTTGAAAAAATATCGAATCCCGTGAAATTAATCATTACACATTACATTAAAATGTAATGAAAACATCAAATAAAAATGAAAATTTAAAGCTAACACTCAAGCAATTTAATTATTCGTCACTATATATATATATATATATATATATATATATATATATATATATATATATATATATATATATATATATATATATATATATATATTTATAGATGCAATAAACTGACGACGAACAGTACGAAACTAGTAACTAACTAGCCTAAGCGCTTTCGACTCTTAATGAGTCTTTTTCAAAGGCAAATACAAAACATAGTTACGACAAACAAATAAACACAAAAACGTTGTGTTTGTAAACCTCTACATTTCTGTCTTCACATGTGCTAAAACTATAAATACAACCAGCTTGTATAGACTAGTTGCGGAAACTGAAAACGTTGTATAATTCCCTAAAAGTCTACAAGCCAAAGCGACATCTATTTTTACTTTGTGTACATATGTAACGCAGATTATATCCCGGATATTTGATTCTATACCGGTTATTCTTATAGTAAAAATTGAAGGATAATAAGAAGATTTAGAAAATGTTAAATTCTACTAGTGCATAGTTTTCATTTTCTAGTCTTCTTGGTTTAGACCGCTTGGTTTCAATGTTCTAAGACGGCGTATCCAGTATGATTCCTTTTCCTTCCTGGTTTCGGAACTCCAGCTGTGGTTGTTAGCAATAGCGATAAGTATTATATCACTGAAAGTGTGGCCAGGGGAGGAGAAGTGTTCTGCGACCGGGCTTCTGTACAGCTTTTTTGTCATCCAATCAGATCTATGAAGGTGTATCCTTATGTGTAGCTTTTCAGTTTCTCCCACGTACTGAAGGCCACAGATCTTACATGTGATGAGATAAATCACATTCTCTGTTTTGCACGTTTTGTTTGGACCATGTATGTTTAGTTTTTCTTTAGTCACTGTGCTAGTGAATGTCTTGGTCTCTATCATATGTTGACAGGTTTTGCATCTTTTATCGCCACAGGGTCCAGATTGACTAGGTTGGTTTTGACTAGCGATTGTTGTTAGCTTGGCCCTGACTAGGATGTTCTTTAGGTTTTTTGGTCTCCGGTAAGCTACTACAGGTTTGTTCGGAAGTATTAGGTTTAGTATGTCTGACGATTGCACGGTTGGCCAGTGGTTTGCGATGATTTTACCTACTTTTGGATTGTCTGGGTGATAGGTCAGAATAAATGGTATCCTATCAACCTTTTCTTTCTGTCCATATCTGAGTAGGTCATCACGGTTTGTTTGTTTGGCCCTTTGGATTGCCTCCGCAATCAGGTCTTTGTCGTAGCCTCGGTAAATTAAATGTTTAGCCAGCCGGCAGAAATTTCCAACTCAAACCATGTTTTCCTGGACACAGCAACCAGACTGGTGGAAAACAAATTACACACAGACATCTACTGGAAACCATCCGACAAACACCAGCATCTTCTCCCAACCAGCTGTTATCCAAAACACTGCATTAGGAACATTCCATATAGCCAGGCACTGAGGATACGCAGAATTTGCTCCGACGATGAAAGATTCCTAGAAAGGTCTGAAGAGCTGGCTAAACATTTAATTTACCGAGGCTACGACAAAGACCTGATTGCGGAGGCAATCCAAAGGGCCAAACAAACAAACCGTGATGACCTACTCAGATATGGACAGAAAGAAAAGGTTGATAGGATACCATTTATTCTGACCTATCACCCAGACAATCCAAAAGTAGGTAAAATCATCGCAAACCACTGGCCAACCGTGCAATCGTCAGACATACTAAACCTAATACTTCCGAACAAACCTGTAGTAGCTTACCGGAGACCAAAAAACCTAAAGGACATCCTAGTCAGGGCCAAGCTAACAACAATCGCTAGTCAAAACCAACCTAGTCAATCTGGACCCTGTGGCGATAAAAGATGCAAAACCTGTCAACATATGATAGAGACCAAGACATTCACTAGCACAGTGACTAAAGAAAAACTAAACATACATGGTCCAAACAAAACGTGCAAAACAGAGAATGTGATTTATCTCATCACATGTAAAATCTGTGGCCTTCAGTACGTGGGAGAAACTGAAAAGCTACACATAAGGATAAATCTTCATAGATCTGATTGGATGACAAAAAAGCTGTACAGAAGCCCGGTCGCAGAACACTTCTCCTCCCCTGGCCACACTTTCAGTGATATAATACTTATCGCTATTGCTAACAACCACAGCTGGAGTTCCGAAACCAGGAAGGAAAAGGAATCATACTGGATACGCCGTCTTAGAACATTGAAACCAAGCGGTCTAAACCAAGAAGACTAGAAAATGAAAACTATGCACTAGTAGAATTTAACATTTTCTAAATCTTCTTATTATCCTTCAATTTTTACTATAAGAATAACCGGTATAGAATCAAATATCCGGGATATAATCTGCGTTACATATGTACACAAAGTAAAAATAGATGTAGCTTTGGCTTGTAGACTTTTAGGGAATTATACAACGTTTTCAGTTTCCGCAACTAGTCTATACAAGCTGGTTGTATTTATAGTGTTAGCACATGTGAAGACAGAAATGTAGAGGTTTACAAACACAACGTTTTTGTGTTGATTTGTTTGTCGTAATTATGTTTTGTATTTGCCTTTGAAAAAGACTCATTAAGAGTCGAAAGCGCTTAGGCAAGTTAGTTACTAGTTTCGTACTGTTCGTCGTCAGTTTATTGCATCTATTTTAATTAATTCCTGACAAACGTGATCCCTTGGTGGATCCAGTACGCTTGAGAGGGTTGTTATTCGCCATATGATTTGTATTCTTTATATATATATATATATATATATATATATATATATATATATATATATATATATATATATATATGTAAATATGCATATATATATATGTATATATATATATATGTGTATATATATATATGTATATATATATATATATATATATATATATATATATATATATATATATATATATGTATATGTATATATATATGTATGTGTGTATATATATATATATATATATATATATATATATATATATATATATATATATATATATTTATATATATTTATATATATATATATATATATATATATATATATATATATATATATATATATATATATGTATATATGTCTATATATATATATATATATATATATCTATTTATATATATATATATATATATTTATATGTATTTATTTATATATATATATATATATGTATCTATCAATAAATTTATATATGTATATATTTATGTATGTATGTATGTATGTATATATATATATATATAAGTATATGTATATATAAGTATATATATGTATGTAAGTATATATATATATATATGTATATATATAGATATATATATATATATATATATATATATGTATGTATATATATATATCTATATATATATATATATATATATATATATATATATATATATATATATGTATGTATATATATATATATATATATATATATATATATATATATATATATATATATATATATATATATATATATATATATATATATATATATATATATATATATAGTTCATTGTGTACCTGACCAATATCTCTACATTTTTAAACAAATAATACCTAGTTAACATTTCTCTGTGTGTGAGGTTTAAATATAAAGATCATTAACAATGGATGTAGATATGTTGATTTCGGTTTGTTTCTAAGATTTTGGTATTATCCATTTTAATACATGGTTTACGTGATATTTTCCATATCCTTCATTAAAATTTTAGTTGTAGACCTTATGTTGCTGACAGTTTCGAATGTTCTAGAACCGAGATTCTATTAAGTGTGTTAATATTTTAAGAAAATCGTAATTGCGATAGAGGTCCAGTAGATATACCTATCTTTTTTTTGCTTGAGAAATTACTAATTCATGCCTTTAAGATATAAGACAGAATCAGTCTTACTGATGCACATTTATGTGGCCTTTTTATTTATATTATATGTTCTTGAATTGCAAAGTTCACATCTATGATATTATAGGAAAAAAACATTAACTTGGTATTATAATAACTTCGGACAAGAACGTTTTCGTATTGCATTTTTTGGATACATCTAAAGATTGCTAACACATCTCCACAACACAGGTGAAATAGTACATCAGACTACAGGTACGTCAACACATTCAATATTAAAATTTGTGGTATACCACTGGTGCTTATTTGGAACTTTATACATTTAGATTTGTGATGAAACTTTCATTACTATTTAGAATTGTATGTTCTTTTTAAATTTTAATTTGTATTGTTTGGAAATTTTTTTTAATGAAGTTTACAAAATATGGGTAAATAATTTATTTGTTGAAATTTAAAAAAAGCATGCTGGTTTTCACTCTTCTTCTACTTTGGTTAATACCATAGAATCTTTATATATATATATATATATATATATATATATATATATATATATATATATATATATATATATATATATATATATATATATATATATATACATATGTTATGAATAAGTATAGATAAACAGGTTTGTTAATAATTTTATTATGTACAATGAACTTTTAAAAATATTTGTACATTGATATATCATTTATGAATTTTTAATATTTTATTAGAACTCAAATTATATAATAAAATATCATGATATGCAAAATACGGAAAATCATAACATAAAATAAGTATTTTATTAAATATCCTAATATATTGAGAAATAATTTTAAAATGCCCTTTCAATTTCAAAGAATTAGTAAACTTATTTTTTATGATATTGGTTTATGAAGTAATTGAACTAATGAAGTAATTCTGTAAATTATAATAATACTAACAAGTTCCTAACTAATTGGAAACGGGACCTAATTAAAACAATAGTTTGATTAATTAATGTCTGCGAGTTTTGGAATTTACACCATCTGGATATACTGGATTAAGACCGTGAATCCAATAGGTTTCCATTAGCAGACGTACCATCTTAGAATTGGCTATACCAATAGGTTGAAAGGAGAAATCGTGCAAAGGATGGGAACTCGTCTCAAAATATGCCGGAGAGAGAGAGATGAAAATATTTATCGAATTGAATGTTTATATCTGGTCTATGCTTGTTTATAAGTTTAGATAATGTTGAAAGTTTTGTCGAATATACTCGATACCATATTTTTTACATGAGATGAAATAAATAGCATTTGATGTTGCATAATTAGAATTACAATGCATATCAAATGTTTCTTTCGTATTATTACTATTAAAAGACGTATTTTCATTAATAAAAGAACAGTGCGAACATCTAGGTCTATTGCATTTAGTTGATGATATGATGTTTCCTCTAGGTTAGAATTATTAAGGAAATCTTTAAGATGTTTAGTTCTTTGATAAGCAGGTGTGCGTTTGCATTCATGTTGCGATTTAACTCTTGCTTTAAATTAAATTTTATTAAATTCCATTATTTATTGATAATGTTACCTTTATTAGGCAAACTAAGATTATATTCATTAACAAAAGAAATGAAATCTTCATTTCTATTTTTCATTGTATATTGTAAAGATTCAATTTGTGTAAGAGAATATACCTTTTGGAAAGCAGTATTTATGATGTCATTAGGGTAGTTTCAATTTAAAAATGCTTACTTGACTTTGCCAAAGATGATTTACAAACAGTGTCATCCGAAATAATTGTTCAATATCTTTGTGCTTGGAATAAATGGTGTCCTCTTTTACATCATTTAAAATGCCATGAAAAATATTCAACATACTGATGATCATCGTGTTTTAACATGAACCATTTTAGTGATGTCATTACTTACATTTTTCAGGACCTTTGCCTTCAAAAATGATACTTTAGTTTTAGACACAATAAATGAAAATTTTATTATTGGATGTAATTTGTTTGAACAGTCCATACAATAATAAAGGTTTTTTTTTTTTTAAAATGAATATTTCCAAACCATAAATATGTCGTCTAAAACTCTTAACCAAACATCTGGTTTTGAGCGACATTAATTTAGAAAGTCATTTTCTAATTTCCCCAGAAATAAAGATGCATAAATAAAGATAAGAATGTGGTATTGAACCACGCATTACTGTTCTCAACGTCTGGAAATAGTTTGTTTTGCCAAATTGAAAAAGTCATTTTCGAGTACAAGTTTTATCAAATCACAAACATTTTCTTTTGTTAGTTTATGTGTATATTCGTTTTCTTCAAGATAATATTTTCACACTTAGATACCATAATTTTGTGTTATATTCGTATAGAATGAAATCACACCAAGTGTAACTAGGAATGAATATTCAGTTAGTTTCAATAAAGATTTCAATTTGATATTGAAATCTAAAGTGACTTTGACAGACAAAGGTAGTGATATCATCAATGGCTGTAAGATATGATCAATATTTTGCGATATGTTATTTGTAACTGAGCTAAATGTAGAAATAATGGATCTACCTTGATAGCCTAAAGATGATGATTTATCAACTATTTTAGGTATTTTGGGTAGAATTTTAAACTGAGGTGTACGTGTTATATTTGGGAAGATATAGCTCTTGATATCTGGAGCAACTGTGTATAGAGATTTCATATATATATATATATATATATATATATATATATATATGTATGTATGTATGTATGTATGTATGTATGTATGTATGTATGTATGTATGTATGTATGTATGTATGTATGTATGTATGTATGTATGTATGTATGTATGTATGTATGTATGTATGTATGTATGTATGTATGTATGTAGTATGCAAAGCAACATAAAAATATGCAACATAAATCGATTTATTATATGCTCATATTTTCTCCGTTAACTTTACATGATCAGAATCTTGCGGTTTTGTTTTCATTTTATACGTAGTGCACGTGTGTCTTTAAATAGTATAGTGTATTACGAACTACTTTGTTCACAAACTATTTGAGCTCATTAATACATGTATTTGCTCTTAGTTTAAGGAGTTTGCTTGTGGATGAATTCAGCATAGTGTCCATTCCGTTGAAATTATGGATGATAAAGTTGACAGGATAAAAACATGTCTACTTTAGTATTTAATAGTAATGGTAATAATATACGTACGTTATTCATCTTCAGTTTTCTAGAAATGGACGCGTTTAGTTCTGTAAATCCGAATGACATGATACATATCATTGAAAACTTGATAGACACCGAATTTGTGCTGTTATTGCGACTACATTTTCAACTAAAATCACTTACTGCATTGACCCAATAAATCTTGTCCATTATAATCTGAAAAGCAAAAGGGAGTAGAATCAACAGGGAAACAAAATCCATCCAGTCCAGATCAACTTGAAAAGTTTAGCCAATCAAAATATAACTCATTTTAAGTAGACCAAAACGAGAATTATTTTAAATAAATATATAATGCTTGACAAAGTTCAAAGGACGCTGGGTTGTGCTAGGTGCTATTACTATTGTTACTGTGTATTAATAATTCTATAATTGTGTATTTATCTTAAGATAGAACATAAATACAAACACTTTATTTCTTTAATTGCATTCCGTTATTAGTTAAAATTCGCTAGGAAAATAACGTGAGTATATTACAAAATCTGACTGCATTCGTAGGCGGAATAAAACTCGTTTTTGTTTAAGAATAATACTGCACTCTCAAGTTGGTGCATTATTATTGAAATAAAGCACGTTTATATTTTCTCAAATAAATGAAGGAACCTCTAAATACCAAATATAGATTTTACTTGAAGCACATGTTGAAATTAAATTTTATTTTACTTTAATTTACCCGAAACAAATTTAACAAATTGAATTTTTTTTTTGCATTATTACTCTTTGTGCAATGAATGTATACCCCTCAGATATGTAATAGACAACTTCCCTCTTGATTTTCCAGCTCCAATATTTAATACGATCTAAAACCGCTGTGACAAGCAAATTGAATATAAGATGCTTCCTTTCAGCAAACAAACAACCATTCCAATATTCTATTAATTAAGGAGAGTGAAATTTTAGGAACATATCTATGCTACGAAGATTACTCGCAACTCCCGAGAGACATCATTAACTTCAATACAGGATCCTATTAATGTTGGAAAAGTCTAAACTACTTCATTTAAGTGGCAGCAATTGCATTAATTCATATAATTCAGCACGCCGTTTTGACGGCTCGCAGTTGACATTTCCTCATTTCATGATTTGAAATGTTTGAAAGGTACTGAGTTTATGTTATGAATACAAAAATAATTGGGTATATTTCGTAAAACTAATAATAACTAATTAATAATTAATTAATGATTCTTGTCAGGATCAAGATTCCATTGAATATTTTTATTTGTTTTTTATTTTGTTTTAATTACAGCACAGGTTCCAAACACAGATTTTGTGCGTACGGTACAGTTACGGACAAGATGATTCTAACGTTTTAAAAAGTGTATCGACGTGCATTGATGTACTGATCTTGGTCAGACTTCGATGGTGAGTAATAAATGTCGTACAAACTTTTCAATATGTAAAATTAAATTTTTGCCTTTCTAATGTTCTTAATATTTTGTTATATTACAGCAAAGCATAACAATCAGTAGCAATATATGGGCTCTAAACAATAGATTTTTACTTAAACAGATCTGATTTAATAGCAAACGTCACTCCTTATATATAAAATACACGATTTTTCTCCGTCTGATGCCGTCAGGCAGTAATACTCAAATTTAAGTAATTTCATATGATTCTGTGCTACACAGACCAACCTCAATAGTTCTCCACTTTCAATACATGAACATACTATATTGGCTGCTAACTATGAAAGCTAATTTACTTGCTGGTGTCACCAACGTAAATTGTATACAATCTATGAACAATGTCCTTCCAACATGGATGCCAAAATTGGGAAAGATTTTGACACAAAAGACTTCATGTAAGTGATCACAGTTCCAGGGTGACTTCATTTCAGCGATCTGAGGTCCCGAAACTTACTCCTCAATTTTGGTAAAATTCATTTTATCTTAAGGAAAAATCTGCAACTATTGGAATTAAGTGTTTGATGAAACTTAATATAATGCCGAAATGTAGCGGTTCGGTCTTTTACGGCACAACAATACAACTTTAATTTGTACTGTCAATCAAGTAGAATAAAGCAGCTTGCACATTCTTGATACATATACAATAATAATGGCTGACTACAACTGGGATATCTCTAAAATTGCCTTGTTAATTTGATACATCGGACGAATCACACAAGTATTCCAAATTTGCTGTCATTAACGTTGTACGTTATTTTAGTTAATGATACTCATTACGTCAAAGTGGAGTTGTGCGATACGTATTGGGATTAGTGACTATATAGCAAATTTGTGTACATAAACAGCAATCACCGTTCCGGAGGCCTAAGTCGTTAGAGCGTCCACCTCGGATGCAGGAGGTCGCCGGTTGGAACCGTATCAGAGTCCTACTAAAAATGTATAAAATGCTACTTGCAGCTGCCCATCTTGGCGCTCAGCATCAAAAGGTTGGTGTTAGAACTGGTTGACCTGGTGTCAGGATAATGTGACTGGGTGGGACATGATGCTACACGACTGCGGCATGATGCACCAGTTCTGGACATCACTCCAAACCGCCACGCTGCAGACATCGTAGCGATATGACTAAACATTTTTAAAAGCTACCTTAAAAAAATCTAAAAAAAATCTAATCACCTACGTATAACTATGTTGATATATCTTATATATTAGATATCTTCAGTGAACGAAATTAGAATGAAACGAGGATATAGTCTTGGATTAAGTGTTATACATTGGAACAGGTTAAAGAGTCAAGTTTGGATGAATCGGACCTGGAGTGCTAGCGCTTTCGTTCAGTCTCTGATCGCAGAGTAATTGCGAGAGTGAATAAGTGATACGGATTCGGTCAGTCATAGCTTTGGATAATGAAATCAAAATGCATGTTTGGCTTAAAAACCGTTGAGTCAGCTCGACAAATGACATGCTTAGAATCATGTATTGCGACAAGGTCTGCATTGATTTCGCGTTTCGCTGCGAGGGGCACAACCAAATATCAGTCAGAAAGATGGTCAATGATGAAATAGCGAAATATTCAGTAGACAGCTATCGATTTCGTTTATTGACTACTAATATGACTGATATATCACGCATAAAATATAATTAAAGCATGTTCTAGGGTAGTCATGAACTAAAATATCATCCAGGGTGTAATTCTGATTCGTTATTTCCTGGACTGGTTGCCTGATGTTTTCACATATTTAAAGGAAATATAGACTGAAAGAAACCGAAATGTTGATATGCTTGCGCGACATCTTAAAAAGTTCGTGAACTGAAGATGCAAAGAATTATATACTGCGAAAGAGAGACAAATGATGAAAATATTATTGATATCCGTATTACAGCTATATTCTAATAAGGGGAAATTTTAAAATGTGTTTCTATCAATTGCATACACCATTCTAAAATATTTTCATGTACAAAATAGAAAATAAATATATTGAAACAAAAGTGAAAATGTTTAAATTAGTGAAAATGTTGCTTGCCAAACAAAGATGAAAACCTTTTGCTGCATGTGGATTATAACGATAACATGCACAGTAAAGATTTTGATTGATAATATCATTCCAGTGATTTCATCTACGTTAATACCAAATAGCAGTTACAGTTCAGCATCAGTAAGTTTGTCAGAATGCCGATATGATCAGTATAGAAGATTGTATTTACTCAGAGAACAAAATGGGTGAGGAGAAGTGTAGTTTTTACTTAAATGTAGAAGTACGTCTACAATTTGTTGGGTCATTCTTAGGTCCTCTTTTAAAATCAGAAAAACCTTAGGCTTGAATTAAGGTATTAGAAGGTATACGATTTTATTAACAATTAATGAAGAAATCACTTTGAAAGGGAGTTATACTATGTGCAGATAATTTAATTTAATACTAATAATTAAATCTGTCATGATGTCTATTCTTATAACGGCATCATAAATAATGGTACAGACTTCTTAACGAGCCGAAATTCTAGGCATAATAAATTCAATATCAGAAGGTAATAACTGCTCCAGAACCATTCAAGAGTGTAAAATCACATGAAGATGAAATAATATGTCTTTGCAAATGCATACAAATTTCATTTATCCTATTTCCAGTTTTATATTTACATGCATAGTTTCATTATGTTCAGCAATTTCAAGAGGGATTATGAAAGATGTTGAGGTGTTACCATTTTTGAAAATTACTTCCAGATAATGTTTATGTACTTTTACTATAAATTGAACCAAAGTAGTATGTTCTCTTACTTTCCTTGAATAGGGGCGTTGTACTGTTTCACCAAGTTGGATAATTGATAACTCTAGCGATCTTTGTTTAGGAGATAGACATCATGTAATTTTCTAGCAGTTTTGTACCATCAGTGTACCATCAGTGTATCACTCCAGTTATGTGTGCATTTTTTCAATCAGTTGGAACATACTTATTCAGTGTGATGAAAACCTCGCAGACCAAACTTTTAACGCGTTGTCTGAATTGATTGATTACAAATACTTTCTCAAACGCCTATGTTAATTAACAAATGAACAAATTAAAATATAATAGTGATCAGTATATAATATTTGTGTGTTGATTTTTGATTTTCGAAGTGGCCTCTTAGAGTTAAACAAGGTACAATGGTTTGGGATATGAACTTTGGATGTGTAGTAATCTATAAGCGTAGATGACTCATTTATCATTTCGGTTTGTTAGCGAATTAGCGAGCTGGGGCAGGAGAGTTATGTCCATTATCGTTATACGATACTGAGTGAAAACGCTATTTTGTTCCTCATATTTGTATGTTTTATATAAAAAGAAAATAGCTCTACACCCATTTAATATCTTTTACACAATAATAATTGTCTTTTCGGCTTTCGTTACCTGTCTTGTTTGTAAATTTATGATACTGTTTTAGTACATAATAATGATAATAAGTGTTTAAGTTAATAATAATAATAATAATAATAATAATAATAATAATAATAATAATAATAATAATAATAATAATAATAATAATAATAACAGCTTGTCGATCAGTGGTATTAAAATATTGTTCTTTTGAAGTTTATTTAACAAAATTCTTTTGTAATGGTTTTTGATATTATAACACGAAGAAAAATGCAAATACACTGATAACATGGAACCTAAGGTCATCGAACACATTTTGAATTGAGCATCAACTCCATGATGTGTTATCGATGGCGAACAATACTAAATTTACCACACATCAAGTAATAAACAAGAATCCTGAAGGAGAAGCTGATGTTCGAGATAAGGAAGAGTTTAAGGACTCAAATGGATTTCTTACTTGTAAAAGTCTGTGCTATCTTCCAAATCTAATCGTTGCTTGCATCACTACAGCGATAAAATGTAAAGATACTGACTCAGTAGAAGCATGAATCAAAACGCAGAGTTAATTGATGATGTCAACAGTGCATTCGCCTTACAAATTGGCTCGTGAATCAACCTTAAGCAATGTTTGCAAGTAATGATCAAAGATCTGAGACATTAATTGGCTTGCATAGCTTTTACCTTTCACATCTAATGTCTTCTCAGAGACAAGAATTGGCATTAAATCGTCCTAATAATTGCCTTAATTTTTGATCGGTGCAATTTGTATGCGGCTTGCAGATGTGATGAAGGACGCAGTATGAATAAATATAGGCATTAACTTTTGTTCTTTGGTTTTATTTCCGACATTTTTTGCATTGTGAACGATAAAAAGCGATCGTATAAATGTGATCCTGAGAGTGGAATTTTCCGTACTGTGTAAATTATTTTCTCAAAAACAGGAATACACGGATAGCTTATGCGGTCTAAGTGGTTAGAGCGTTTTCCTCAAATGCTTGAGTTCGCGCGTGCGAACTCTCGTCGAGTCATACTAAACGTCAGTTTATAAAAATTGTAATAGCTGATTCACTTAGGACTTGTCGCTCTTGTGTCAGAATAATACGGCTGCGAGGAACGAGATGCTCCATGTCTAACACATGTTGTCCCAGTGCTAGACATCACAAAAAACTGTCCTAAACATCGTAGTGATATTATATTACTTAAGTTACTTTTAAAATCACATCCCCCACTATATATATATATATATATATATATATATATATATATATATATATATATATATATATATATATATATATATATATATATATATATATATATATATATATATATATATATATATATTAACGTTAAATCAAGCCCTTTTTAATTAGATGCTTTTTGGTGCTGAAGATTATCCATTACAATAGTGGTGGAAGTGGTTTGGTGTTTTCGAAACTATATGAAAATATCAACAATTGTAATTTCGTCGATCCAAAACATTACATTTTCTTTTATTACTTGATTAGTTGCATTGGTATCTTCTTAAAGCATTATCTGACAGATGAACCTATCCAATATATTGTTGATATTGAAGCTATCCAATATATTGCTGATATTCAACCTATCCAATATATTGTTGATATTGAACTTATCCAATATATTGTTGATATTGAACCTATCCAATATATTGTTGATATTCAACCTATCCAATATATTGTTGATATTGAACCTATCCAATATATTGTTGATATTGAACCTATCCAATATATTGTTGATATTGAACCTATCCAATATATCGTTGATCTTCAACCTATCCAATATATTGTTGATATTGAACCTATCCAATATATCGTTGATATTCAACCTATCCAATATATTGTTGATATTGAACCTATCCAATATATTGTTGATATTGAACCTATCCAATATTTTGCTGATACTAATAAATATAATATGTTACGTGTTTATGCTCTTAAAATAAGAAATAGAAAAGCGTAAGACAACAAGCTTTGTAAAATATAATTCATTTCACTAGAATTCAAAGTGACAAATAAGATAAAAGAACATATAGTACTTCAAATTAAATAAAAAATATTCCAAGAATTAAAGACACAAGTCTCAGTAATAAAATTTTCTCACGAAAATTCAGTTCAAATCCCGAAGAGATCAAAGATTGAGGGTGAAAATGTGTCTGTTATAGCCTGCGTTGTAATAATGTGTCAACAGTCTCTTGAATCAGATAAATATTTTTTCATGTCTGAATTCAGTATAAATTGCAATAAATGTCTTTCTCCAAGAATTTTGTCAGAACACATTTGTATTTCCAGAGAAAATAATCACTTGAATTGAAAACTTTAAAATTAATAAAATTCAGCCCAAATTGGACACAACATAATACAATTAAAAGTGCCAGATGTTAAAGCACAACTGGTTAAATCATCAGTCACAAGATAATATATGTATCTGCTTGACCTCAGGTCACAAATTAGCATTTTCTAAAAACAAGCATAACCGAATGGGAAATAAGTTTCTAGCATGATTTAACGAATCTTGTTTATTTAAAATATAATATCCTATACAATCCTTTTTGTAATTCCCCAAACGACTACCAAATCAATATGATTACCTTAATAATAATTTGGTAAAAGAACTCATACCCATATCGAATGATGAAGCTCTTATTAGTTGTTTACATCAGAGAAATAAAATTAATTAAAAAGACAATCAGGTCGGAGAGCAAATCCAGTTCCACATTATTTATTTTCACATTGGAATCATGAGAGTGTTCGGGTTCACAAAACTAACGTGCTAAATATAGCTGATAACTATTGACAAAGACAGTTCTTAATTTTTACAGTTTATTATTGCAAAACAGTACCTATCTTAAATATATGAATTTTTATTTAAAATGTTTCAGTAGATCTTTAACACCTTGTATTTTGCTTTACAATGTATTGTCCTCTAATGCACAATAAGTTGCTTTTCCCAGTGTTAATTTAATTTGAAAAAACCTTTCAGACACAATTGTTTGTACAAATGTGCTTTCTTCTCAGATATTTTGCTTGCATGTTTTAGCAACATGTTTTACATAATACGATATGCACAAAGAACTATAAAAATCTTACAGGAGCTTTAACAGAGATGATCTTTTACACAGCGATCTTCTATAAAATCATCATCGTCCATTCAGAAAATTCTACTTACGAATATAATCTTATCCGTTCATATTTATCTATATCTAACGTTAGATAATTAATTCTGCGAAACAATAAAAACAAAACAACAAAAAGACAATGTGCATCATGATATTTATCCTGGTCAAATTGTGTATCTAAAATACGAATCCTGAACGTAACCTTCAATAAATTTGTTATCCAATATTATGTGGATTCATCAAAACGAGTCCATGTATTATATTCTCTCTCTCCCTCCCTTCCCCTGTCTCTCTCTCTCTCATGGTCTCTCTTTCTCTCTCAATCTTATTAATACAGTTAGTTAATATAATTTTAACTGAACCCAAATCTTGTATTGTCCAAAGAGAAATATGACACTTAAATCGTTTATACAGTACGTGTTGCATGCCAATGGCTTTAAGCATTTAAAAGTACATCTTGCAGGTCAAAATCTTTACACATGAAAAGTACATCTTGCAGGCTAATGTCTTTAGGCATAAAATGTATATCTTGCAGGTCAATGTTTTATGCATAAAAAGTACATCTTGCAGGTCAATGTCTTTAAGCATTTCAAAGTACCTCTTGCAGGTCAATGTCTATAAGCATTTCAAACTACATCTTGCAGTCCGATGTCTTTGTGCATAAAAAGTACATCTTGCAGGTCAATGTCTTGAAGCATTTCAAAGTACCTCTTGCAGGTCAATGTCTTTAAGCATTTCAAAGTACATCTTGCAGGTCAATGTCTTTAAGCATTTCAAAGTACATCTTGCAGTCCGATGTCTTTATGCATACAAAGTACATCTTGCAGGCCAATGTTTTATGCATAAAAAGTACATCTTGCAGGTCAATGTCTTTAAGCATTTCAAAGTGCGTCTTGCAGGCCTATGTCTTTAAGCATACAAACTACATCTTGCAGACAAATGTGTTTAAGCATAAAATGTATATCTTGCAGGCCTATGTCTTTAAGTATACAAACTACATCTTGTAGGCAAATGTCTTTAAGCATACAAAGTACATCTTGCAGGTAAATTTCTTTAAGCATACAAAGTACGTCTTGCAGGTATTTTTTTTAAGCATACAAAGTACATCTTGCAGGCCCAAGTTTAAATGCATACAAAGTACATCTTGCAGGTAAATTTCTTTAAGCATACAAAATACATCTTTCAGGTAAATTCTTTTAAGCATACAAAGTACATCTTGCAGGCCAACGTCTTTATGCATACAAAGTACATCTTGCAGGTACATTTCTTTAAGCATAGAAAGTACATCTTGAGGGCCAATGTCTTTAAGCATACAAAGTACATTTTGCATGCCAATGTCTTTAAGCATACAAAAAAACATCTTGCAGGTCAATGTCTTTAAGCATACAAAATACATCTTGCAGGTCAATGTCTTTAAGCATACAAAATACATCTTGCAGGACAATGTCTTTAAGCATACAAAGTACATCTTGCAGGTCAATGTCTTTAAGCATACAAAGTATATCTTGTAGGTTAAAGTCTTTAACCATACAAAGTACATCTTGTAGGCCAATGTCTTTAAGCATAAGAGGTACATCTTGCAGATCAATGTCTTTAAGCATTTCAAACTACATCTTGCAGGTAAATTTCTTTAAGCATACAAGGTACATCTTGGAGGTCTATATCTTTAAGCATAAAATGTACAATTTGCAGGACAATGTTCTTTGGCATAAAATAAAATTAAAATGTGCTTGCTATTAGTGAATAATGGATGTATTTCAACTTATAAGTGTTATATATATATATATATATATATATATATATATATATATATATATATATATATATATATATATATATATATATATATATATATATATATATATATATATATATATATATATATTGGTATTTTTACTCGTGCGTGTTACAGATTTAACAATTGCATTAAACGTCATATCAGGCATGAAAGATACAATGGATATGTAATAAGGAATTCATGTTCGTTAGAACTCTAAAGGCTTTTTAAGTTGTCAACAACGTACTGTAAGCCGTATTCATATTACAGCTTATGGCTCTATACCTTTATTCAGCTGTCAGCTTCCTGGCATTTTTACTCTTAAGTCCTATATTGACAAGGTGTCGACAAATGCAGAAATTGATATATTTATAAACCTTTCTAAAATGCATCATGAAATGTCAACGCATTTGCAATTTTTTAAACATTTTTTAAGTGCGATAAAAACCTTCATATATACTTGAAGTGTTTTAGAGGACTACGAGGACTGAAAACCAATACAAAATATTAACATATGCATGAAATGTTTTAGTTGGCTGTGATGACAGAAACACGATACCAACCATTAAGATACACGCAAAGCACTTAGAGGACGACGAGGGCGGAAAAACGACACAGGATATTAAAATACGCATGAAGTGCTTAAATGGTTTACGAGGATTAAAGAACGTCATAAACATTTAAGGTTGCAGCAATAATTAGTTATTTTCTTGTTGGTATGTTATCATCCCAAGATGAATTGCCATACATGAAATATTCATGTCATGTAGTTATGCCAATTGAGCAATTCTCTTAATTGATTTTATCCAGACTTTTTGCTTTTAATTTGATAGTGCCAGTGTGTGTGTGTGTGTGTGTGTGTGTGTGTGTGTGTATGTGTGTTCAAATGTCCATCGGCTCACGCTTTTCTGTCATGGTATTGAAAAATAGAAACTTATTTCCTTATTACATAAAATAAATTGTTTAACTGTGTGTGTGAAAATGTTTCATGTGTCTTTGTGCTGTTTTTATCTGATAAGTTTTCCTTGTGTTGTACGCTAATACATTCTCTTTGTGTTGTACGCTAATTGATTACTATTAAAAATCAAAGACCTAAACTATTGTTAAACGACTATAGATACCTGGAAGGTTGTGGCCTGACCAAAACTTAGAAACTATGTGCATATATTTAGTCATAAGATTGCGACCATTAGAAAGTGTGTTAGATGCATTATGCTGCCATTAACGAAGGAAAGAGTGGTCTCTATTGATACCAGTGTAAAAGGAACCTTCTTTATCCATTTTTTGCTGTTTCCATTTGTGAATAGTTAGATGCAGCACGGAATACTCTTTGTATTATTGTATATTTTGATGCAGCACCGTACACTATTAACGATGTCATTTTACCAACGTTAGTAAAAGCAATAATTCGTTTCTTATTTTGCCTCTTCGTGCGATTTAGGGAGCTTAACGTGGTTGTACTTTGAACTGATGCAATAAATGAAGTGAACTGGAAGACAAATAGGTGATCGTTCTTAAATCATGCGCCAATTTATGTCCCATTATTTGATTGTAACGCAACAGACTTCTAAATACTCAATCACTTCCTGACACCCCGAAATTAATGAGGTCACAAAACGTGGCCACATTCACTGTATTAGATGTTGTTATTGCAAAAATATATTGTCGAGTTTAATGGATACGTTAATGTGGATAGCAAAGTCAAAGCACAGATTCATTTCAAGCTTTATGACCTACGGTGTGGTATTAATCTGATAATGCTCATCTGTTCATTAGAGAGTTCGATCTTTAGACACATAATATCCACCTCAAAGCCATAGTGTAACTAGAGTTCCTTAATGAAATCAAGGTCATTAACTGTTGTTTAACATTAAATATCATTATTTCTATGAAAGATGAAATAAGATTTACGAGCCTGAAAATGAAGAATATAATTACCAAAGATATTTTTTCTCTTTACATACTTGCTCTTATAATGAATATTGAACCATCAACAAGAAATGTAATAGCTCAAAGACAGCATATATGTTGACTGGATGTTTCACGTTTTTCATGGTAGCAAAGTAGAAAGCAAGTGGACTTATATATGATGAAACTATATTTCCATTAATTATGAAAACGAGATCAATTTGAGGGCCAATTGCTCATCTTGTGATTCGATATGTAGAAAAAACCCACTAGTGAATTATCGATCACTTGACAGCAGTCACGGGGCCTCGAGTGGCCGAGAAGTTTTGAAGCTCTCTCCGTTACGGATCATTGCCATCTCACCTCTGTCTGCGTGGATTCGAGTCTAAGATTCCGCGAATGTGGATATGTGAGAAAGCTTGCCAGTAGCTTCTCGTGGGTCGGTGTCTTTTTTCCATCGGATTTCCCGGTTTCTTGCTCCATCATTAATACTGGCCGCCATGTGTAGCCTATCGTGTGCTGAAAAATGGCGCTAAGTCCCAGAACAACAACAACAACAGCCACAGCTTCAATTATTCTGTCCAAAAGTACATGAAATGTGAAATGGGTTTATTTTCACTAGTCGTCTAAAATAATTGTACGACGTATTATATTTATACGTTACTTCATTTGTATGGGAAAATATAAACGAGTTTTTCGGCTGGATATACTGCACGACCTTGGGAGTTCAGTATATCCAGCCGACAAAACGAGTTCATATTTTCCCATACTAATGCAGTAACCTTTTTATTATATGCTCATTTTCTTATTCTTCCCAATGCTTAAATATGTAAACAAAAATGCACTACAATAAACAAAGTAATCGAATGTATGTCGTTTTCCAAACTAAATATACAATTTGAAATTGGTCGCGCGCGAGCCGTACGTTTCGAAAGAAAATGGCGTTTAGTCTACATAAAATTGAAATTTGGAGTAATATTGTTAATGAATACGCATTGCAACAACTTTTCCATTTCATCTTGAATAAATACCTTTTGGTATTTTTACCGATTCAACGCAATTTTGTGATTATGGTCTAGATTTATCTACATAATATAACTTACATCGGGTTCCAGCAGCGTCTGCCAATTTAATGGTATTGAAGTGTGTTGACATCGGCATGCGTGTTTCTGTTCTGTCGTTGAATGATTCAGATCATAATGTGGGAAACTTATAAAGCCTTTCAATTGCAATTTTCCAACAGATGCTGTGGAAAAACATGTTTATTTCATTTTGCGAGCAGTAAGGAGGATTTAATTGCACTTGGAATATACTCAAAATTACAGTACTATGTAGAACTGTGACCAGCCTTGAGAACCCATGATATGGCTCATGTAATTCGAATTTGCAGAACTAAGAAAGTACATTTTGAGGAAATTCAGGCTGTAAAATTGTAAGTATATGTTTGCTATTTTTATTACCAGCTAAAGAAGACAGTTTATGTCTTATTCTTTTGGTGCTATTGTGAAGACCCTGTATGGAGTCTATAGGTATCCTAAATTTGAAACATTGTATCAAAAAGTTATATATGTATCCTAAATCTGACACATTGTATCAAAAAAGTTAACGCGGTATGTGCCAAGCAGTTTGTATGTGTCAGACTATTAAACATTGGCTGGTACGTGGCAGTCTATGAAATATCTGCTTTAGTTCATTCATAAAAAATTGTTTACATTAGAAAATAATTCCTTTTTCACGTGCATATAGTATGAATGCTACATGAGGCGTGCAATATCAGGAAATACTAAACGATTCTCACAATGTAAAGTTAAAGGAAAATAAATGAGCATATAATAAATACAATTAAGCTCCAGTAACATGCCCTGGAAGATAGATAATGCGATCGATATCTGGAGATAAGTCAATTACTATTAAACTCCCATAACATGTGCAAAAGTATTTTTTTTGCAATCGATATCGACAAAATAATTAAATTACTAGTAAACATCATATCATATCGTGCAAATCAGAACGCAATCGATATCGAAGAAGTAACTAAATTTCTATTAAACTCCTGAAACGTGAAAAATACAAAATCAAATCGTTATCAAAGAGATAATTCAAGTACCATTAAAAACTAATATTTCGTACAAAATATAGAATGCAATCGATGTCTAAGTGCAAAGTCAGTTACTACTAAAATCTCATAACATATCGTGGAAGATAAAACATGTACTAGAAAGTATAAAATGCAAACGATAAGTGACTCAATGCTTACAAATTTTGTCACAGAAGTGAAGTATAGCCTTTATGACACACGGTACTAATTGGATAGAAAAATGGGAACCAGCCTGGACATTTGTGAAAATAAAATACAGTATATATGGGTTCGGGTGGTCAGTATTGGTTAATAATGTAAGTTATGTTTTTGGGAAAAACATCTTTAGAGAGCTTATCATATTTGTAAGTATTTTTTTTTTACTATTTTATTGATGGAATTAAAGTCCTTTAAAAATCTTGAGTTTCGAATACTCATTACTAAAATTAGCACCCGTCTCTTTGATGCGAAATTGAAAGCACATGCTTCAAGCACATGCAGGTCCAGAAAATGCCGCGACTCATATCCTTTCCTGTACATAGTATATGACATCCAGGTTTCAATAATACATATAAATATAGGTTTCATCATGAGCACTCAGAAATTTTACGTTTTTGAATTTTTAATATCATGGTGTTTATATAGGTTTACTATGGGAATCGAATTAGTACCGTGAGTCCTTGAACAGCGTCGCCAACAAGTATACTATGTAATAACAAAATCGAATTCTCTTTCGACCCTTTCCAATTGTCCCGCAAAATGGCGAAATATTTATCTACTTCTTTTCCATTAAAGGGAGATTATAACAAAAAATTTTTGGCAACATCAAAACATGAAATTGTGTGTAAAAGAGACGAATGCTGTGCACCTCTCATTTCTAATTATATCGATCTGAATAATTTTATTTCCTTTACTTCTTTTCTTCTTTCTCCCTGAATCTGTGTTTACATCTCTAGCAAAATGCTATCTATCTCATGCTGTCTTAAAGTCATCGTCGCTTTAGAAAGCTCATAATAACTAGCAAACTCTAGCACCTAGCCCTTTCTCAAGGTCTCTGAGTAAGATTTAATATGACATTGAAAATGTGTTGGTGTTATATGTGTCTATAGTTTTGTAGCTCAAGATGGCCGTGAACTAAGTAACAGACAAAGCAACGTCTTTTGTAAGATTTGATAAATAATTTAAGTATAAAAAATATCAACGCAAAATGGAACGTGCATCAAAACCAAGCATAGTAAAGTTTATGAAAGTCTTAAATGAATGAACAATTCATTTAAAATTCGAAATTGGAAATGTGTTGCTCCTCCAAGATCAGTATCATTGTCAAAATGGCGCTGTCCAGAATACCTTCCAAAAATTTATAACATTTCCAGTATAATATTATGGTTCAAGTAATTACCACTTTCGGTTTTCATCGTACAGTCTAAACAATGTTTTTCCTATCGAATGATATATACGTCTAACATGAAATACGTTTGCAAAATTAGAACAGGAACACAAGAAATGTGAATGACTCCAGACTCAGATTGAAACTGATTGCTATGCCCTTTCTTTATTTGTACAGTCTATTACGATTATATTCCACATTAGATTCCACGTGACAAATCCCGCTATTCAATTGCAGTCAAGCTTTCTTATTCATGTGACCTAGTTTAACCAATGGGAAGTTACTGACTTCTTCTACAAACGTCGAAACGCTTCAGCCAATTAAGTCGAGGGCACGATTTAAGTGTTACCATTAACATTTTATTAAATGTTGTGAACACATACAAAAAGATCCATTTATAGATCCTAGCTATTTAATGCTATGTTCTTAATAAATTCTTGTCTTTGTGTCAAACTGTGTCAATTATTAAATCATTGAAGAATGACATATACTTCATATCAGTGATATGAATAAGCAATGTCTTATACCTTTGATATTTGTAATTCAAATTACAATTATTTTTATTATGTTTTTGATCGCTAAATATGTATATTAAATGATTACGATAATTAACGTTGTCTTTCTATACTTCCATCTAATATATTGCACATATTTTGGTTGAGCCAAATTGTTGTTTACCTGTATCTTCAGACATTATAAGGGTTGCATTTTCTTTATACCTAGTTTCGCGATTGTACCCAACACATCGTAAAATACTTGAATACAATCTTTTTCGTCTACATCTACTGTGGATTGATTTTGTTTTACAGACAACCAAAATTTCAATGACATATTGTTTGGTTGTTGTCCTGGATGTGTCAGATTATTAGTTGCAAGTTTATGCATATGGTTCAATTATAGTTTATCAATAACACTAGATAATGTAAGGAGCTTTCAAGCTGTTGAAATAACTTGTAACTTTCCAGCTGAATCGTCCTCAGACATTACATCCATCAAACTTTATTCATTGTAAGAAAAACATTTTATGTTCTGATAATTTTTCTGGTGTCTATAATAAAATGTAAGCATTTTGTCATAACAATTTTGACTGCAATTACTGTTGATTTGATAATAACATTCTTGATTTTTATTCTAACACGGCGCTACGCTTCATTTAGATAGTCGTAATAACCACTGTACTGAAATACGATTAACGTGTCAATAAGTCTCTCTCTGCACTTTTGACCAGTATTATGTTTGATTATTATTATTATTATTATTATTATTATTATTATTATTATTATTATTATTATTATTATTATTATAATAATAATTTTGATTATTATTATTATTATTATTATTATTATTATTATTATTATTATTATTATTATTATTATTATTATTATTATTATTATTATTATTATTATTATTATTATTATTATTATATTTATTATAATAGTATTATTATTTTACAAGGACATTTGGAGACAGATGAAACTTATTCTGAAGTCTTTAATGCCCCCAGCGATTTGAAATATATCAAGCAAAACTTTATCTATCGAACTTACTGCTGGAGAATATTTAAACTTTATTCCATAGCAAACATGTGACGTTTTCAGTTTTCAAATCGTGAAAGGTTTGTTTGTTAATAATCCATACATATATGTCTACAATCCTGTGAAATGAACATGTTGTACTGTCGGATATTTCCTATCTATCTTGCATTGCTATGTAGATTGTCGAATAAACGTCTAACGCTATTAACCGTTTAGAATATGTTGAAAGGCCTGGTTCGATGACAGAATTTTTGTAACTAGCGTTGTCTTCTCCTTCAATTGCTCGTTTTATAAGCTTCATGTTTAAATCTATGAACATACTTGTTGAATTTTGTCATATTGATAATCTTGAAATAAGATTCAGTAGTATTCAAAATTAATCAAATCTTGATATATACAGACTGTACTCACTTAAATATCTTTCAAAGAAATCTCTAAATACTTTTGTTATAAATAGATGTATTGAACATCTATAATCCTTACATGTTGGAATGCATGTTAAACTAGTATTTTCCTTTTTGTTAATATTGACACATCAAGTATGGACGTGCTAATTTTGATTTAAAATATTCAAATTATTGTTGTTCACCAGCTGTCTCGGCGCGTAAATGCTAATCACATCAATCGCGCACCATGTCCAAGGTGAAAATAACTTCAGAGGAGGCATCTTTCTGTAACCACTGAAGCCATGTCTTAAACGGAAGTTAAACAGTTCCCCCTTCCTTCGTTCCAATTCGAAGTTCATTAATTGGCAAAATAATGAAAATGGAAGAGTTCAACAAGAATAACGTCAAATTACCTTATTTCCCATGCTAAAAATTTGAAATTATTATAAAGTTTGACTAATTAGTACTATTAGTACAGAACTTCACAAATTTACTCGATTCATCATCGCGCAATTTGGAAACATTTATTTGATAGATGTAACCGTTTGTTTTTTATTTCGGGACTAGAGTCTCAACATTGTTATCTATGAATCATAGTTATCGATTTAAAGTTCGTGGATATGTTCGAAATGCAGATATTGCAAATGAAGTAGGAAGTTTAAATAGAAGAGTTCTCAATAGCTTTTACAAGTTACAATAGCGACGGATTTTCTTTTGTTTTTTTTATTGGTTTTTGGAGGGTTTGTTGTTTTAATTTGATCATAATCACAAGCCATGGTAAATCTGGATAGAAGATCATACTTTAGATGTTTCATATGTTAGTTTTTTATATGCGTGTTTGCTGACACATTTTTACAAATGTTTCCGAAAGATTGTGAAAGTGATTCTAACCCACCTCATTATTCATCTCAATCTCAGACTGTATTTACGAAGTTAGCATTTCGTATGTTCCAAAAAGAAGAAAACGTTAATTTAATAAAGTCGTATTCTTTCAAGATAAATTCTCGGAAACTAAATGAAGCTATTATTCTATACATGCAAGATTACGCTATCATTTTATACATTCAACATTACGGCATTATTTTAAATATGTAAGTACTCAATACACGTAGGATTGCGCTCATGTACAAGTACGACTGCGCTGTCATTATATACATGTACGACTGCGTTGTCAATGTATACATGTACGATTACGTTACGTCATTATTTTAGGCATATGGTGAATGGAAACATTTTATCTTTAGTGCAAGAGTCTCCAATAAATGCAGTTTTTAAATATTATTCGTGTAATTCAGTCAACATTATATATGTGATGATATACACCTGGAACTGCATTCCATGGTACTTTAGAACGTACCTCTCATAGAGATAAGATAATGTAAATGTTAAATATCAGTTTTTGCTTGCGACTTTTGACTCGCTGTCTAAAGATTCATACTGCCAATCTAAGACCTAATTAGTAAAGTAGATACATCTGTGCAAACATTGCCGATTTTCCTAATTTCTTTCTTATTTTGTAAATGACTACGTAATCATAAAGGTGATGTTATTATTTGTCTTATCCATATCCATGTATTGTACACTTGCTCTTTCTCTCTCTCTCTCACACACACAGACAAACACACGCGCACACACAGGCACGCACAGCACACACATTATCTTAAATGCATTGATATAGGGACAAAGCTGTACTTCAAGTTGGAGACCTTGCTCAAAGCAAATTAATCAAATTATTTCAATTGTATATATATATATATATATATATATATATATATATATATATATATATATATATATATATATATATATATATATATATATATATATATATATATATATATATATATATTTACATACATACATACATACATACATACATACATACATACATACATACATACATACATACATACATACATACATACATACATACATACATACATACATACATACATACATACATACATACATACATACATACATATGAGTGAGAAATTTTGTGGATGTAGAAAATATTTTAGACTAATATCTCAGTATAGAAAGTACAACTAGTGTACAGTTATGTGAAGGGCATTAAAAACATAGGATTCTATGTAGAATTTAAGTCGTGAAACAGCGAGATCGTTATGACTTCTCGCAAAGACAATATGAATAATGTTGTTCCAATTTACACAAGTAAGATATTAGATCTTGTTATATCATTTTGCCATGTGCAATTTTGTCACGTTTCTGAAGACTATCTTTTAGAAACATTATTGCCATGTTTTTACTCAAGATTTGCTGTCTCATTGCTTAATTGATGATAATCTTTCATGCAATCAATATATGAACATGAAGATTGAAGTAAAACTTATTACTCTATTTTATTTGAGTATTTGTCTTTCTGAACGTCTGTTGGACATTGTTAACATTGATTCGTTACATATGATTCCAAAATCATTCGTCTTTGTAATCCGTTGTCTCGTAACATTGGTTGTCCATTAGGTATAAAAAATAGCTGATGCTAGGTGTGACTCTAGGGAAATCCCGTTAGATCATGCGGCAGTTTGTTTTTTCATTAAGCAAATTTGTAGCCAATTGATGTAACTTTTGGAGTTCGTAAAGTGATGCTAGTTACGCCCAATTGTCGTGCTGTCATGTTATTTTATTTCTATTTTGTCCCCTAATCGGATGTATATTATATTGCCGACATCCTTATTACTGCCTCATATCGCGGACCAATGACATGATTTATTTCTTATGATCCGTACGTCGGTATAAAAGCCCACTAACAAGGCACGTAATAGCTGCCGCGAAGCATTCACTGCATGGCTGGTTATTTTAAATTCCAAAGCTGCCGTTACATGCAAAAAGTCATGTATGCCTAATCATATGAATCATACCTAATCTTAAAAGATATTGTTCTTCAACACCGTTCGGTGTTATTAAAACTAGATAACATCGACATTTCATTACATTATGAGCCATGCAGTTTCCGGCTTTTTTGGCGCATGCGTGAGAATGAATTCTACGTTGATGAGCGAAATCCTTGGGTTAACTGGATAAATAAATAAAGTAGGGTCACATTTATAAGCATAATTACATACCAAGAAAGAGGACAGAATCCTCTTGCCAAAGTCATCAAGTATAAATGGGGTAAATTTCTCTTCATGCTTTATATATAAGTACAACGTACGGGGTTTATATAAAAGTACAAGGTAAAGGTTGGTAAAACTGTTCAACGCACAGATATATTACAAACTAAAGAAGGATCATTTCTAAAGGTAATACAAATAATCTCAATAATTAAAAGTTCAGCATTTTAGGTCACGGATATTTTTAAGTATCATACCAATATAAAAAATGCATACCATTGTCGTAGAGCCCCGGTAGCAGAGTGGCATTGACCGATCGCTGCTATCTCAGCTATGTCGGCGTGGATACGACTCTTGGGTCGTCAAATGTGAGTACGTGAGAAAGTTTCCTAGATGTTTACCATGGGTCGGTGGCACTTACCGGAGTTGCACTGGTTCTTTCTCCACCAATTATGCTGGCCACCATATATAGTGTATCGTGTGTTGCAAAATGCGTTAAATCAAAAGCAAAAATAATACCAAAGACAATATCAAATCATGAACAACAACAGAGTAATCTTAGCTGCCGATCTAAGAATCTATAGTGGAGGTACAAGCGACTTGCAAATATTTCCTTGTTATAAAAGGTATTTTTAAATAAAGATTTGTTGGAGAAAAGGACATAGAGCTGCATTAGCTGAGGGGGGTCAATGTTATCCACATTACCTATTAGGCAGATCATTTCTACATATTTTGCAAACAATTAATATTGCAAGGTGATTTCAAAACCATTCTGATTTATGTTTATAAATTTAAAGGCTTTGCTATTTATTGTGCATTTTAAATCATTTATATGATACTGATTTTGAATTTGGTTTTGTTTCCACTTTCTCGGGTCATCGTTATGACTTACAAACATCTTAATTTTCAGGAATATCATTTTTTAGCAAGCAAAATTAGAGTTAGAATCTTGAACATAGTTGAAGCTTAACAAGTGAGAAACGTTCCACGCTTGGAACACATTTAAAAGCCGACCATATCTAAAATTATATCCTTACAACAGTTTTAGAACGATATATAATAAATATGCAGGTTGTTTTCTGTTTGTAATTTATCATCAGTCAGTGAGAACTATATTACTTGAAACCAATTCAATAGAAATTATCCTACAATGATCATTCAGTGGTAGCTACACTTTGCATAGAATCTCAGCTATGATAACAATAGACCATTTTATAACAGAAATATAATAAGCATTACATTTAACGCTATCATTATTTAAAAGTACATATTCCACACATATAAATTAATTTATAGATATAAAGTAAATCATTGTAACCATAAAAGAACACACACACACACACACACACACACACATATATATATATATATATATATATATATATATATATATATATATATATATATATATATATATATATATATATATATCATACGTACAAGTATACAGATCACATCTTCAACAATGAAATGAATCTGGTTGAGTATTAACCGATGTGTATATTTTACTTAATCACTCACAAAGTAAATAAAATCCGAAGGAGTTTATGTAAAATTTGTGGGTGACTATGTTATATTTACAAATCGATAAAAACCCAACCATTATCATTTAATCCTTATAATTCCAATTTACTTCCTTTCTAACATCAGATCAGCAGATTTAATCAACAAAACATTCACTGTTATGTATATCAAAGTTTTCGTTCATTAGCCTCTTAACGGCAATAAAATACACAACCCAATCTTCGGTAGCCAGGATTCATCGATTCTTTATACAGTGATACAGGGTAAAATATCATAGGGGTTCATGCCAGTGATACATTGCCATACAAAAGGTTGTATCTTTCATTATGTACAAATGGTACAATGGTTCTGTGTCGGCCAACGATACGAAACCAATTAGCTAAAGGTAAAACGATAAAAATAGTAACGGTGATAAAAAAAATAAAGTTTCCCGATGAACGAGGATTGCAAATAATGTATGACAGCAAAAACATATGAAAGGTAATTAAAATCTAGCGACCGTACATATATAGTACATAAGAATGTTTAAGGTGATAACATAAAATGCATTTGGTAACATAAGGATTTTAGGAATTAAAATTCAAGCATAAATATTCTCAACACACTATTCCTTTATGCAGTTGCTTCATTCCCAAAATATACAGAATAAGGGGCCATAAAATAAAACGTTTAGTATTTCATTATTTCTTGACCTTATAATGCAAATGCGTCTGATTGTAAAGAAAAAGGAAACCGTAAAGCATTTGTTACCTTCTCATTAATTACATCAGCTAATAATACATATTTGAGAGGGACGGTTGTGTTGTTTCGGTGAATTGTTTCTCTAAATCAAACATCTTTATGGGTATTATACGTGTTGTTGGCGTGTAGCATATTGAAATCTATAGGTACTGCTTCTATTATAGCATGTTTTTGTCCCGGATGTTACCGTGATTCATCAGAGAACACCACTGCAAAACAGTTTTCACGGAGAAAACAAGAGATAGTATAAACCTGAATATTGTTGAAAAAGCAGTTGTGTTTTCGTTTTTTAATGGATGACGCTGTATCCATGGCATGATATGAATGGAATGAAATATTGAAATACATATTAATTCGTGTCGAAGCGAATCGTGACTACTTCTTCTGTTTTCAATAGTCAATATCCGATTCGTTTCTGTTGCTTCTCACTCACTAACGGAAATGTACGCTTTGTATGTGCTACGCGGGAGTGTCGAATTCTTGTTTGATGGAGTTGTATATTACAGTATTATTTGCATAATTTTATTTGTTGGTCTCATTCTAATATATCGTTTAACTTTGCCAATTTCCTGGAGCAGAAAGTCTAGATTTGACATAGAAATATTTTGTTTTGTTAAGATGCATTTTCTACAAATTTTTAACGTGTTTGGTTTATATGTTTCAAAAGTTATTTTCTTAGAATTATATAAAACAAATAATAATTTGTTTTCCTCCTAGTAATTGTTTTTTTTTTTTTAAAATCCAGTTACGATCTCTAGTTTCTCAAATATCTGCTTTGCTTTAATCGATAATGACTGGTATTATTCCTTCCTTTTTATCAATAACTGCACTCAAAACCAATAATTAAAAAGACTACCCAGGCTTTACGAGGTAAATTGATACAATTAATTTCTTATTAACACCATTTGAACATTTTCCACCAAATAACCCTGGCAATGACGCATGATGTCATTATTACTCATATATGGCATACAAATAAAAATAAAACTAATTTAAAGGATTTTGAATCAGATCAATCTTGACGTTTTCCAGAGACATATTAGCCATGCTGAAAATGTTCGGTGTAAAATTTTACTTCTTTCGAATCAGTTGTATTAGCTTTATTTCGCAAGAATTGCTTGAGTTACGTTAATTGGAAATATAGTTTGAAAATGTCACGGAAATTGAAATTCGTTTCAGAAAATGATAATTTTTGTTAAAGTTGACTTGATACTGGTAAACTAGATCTATATTTGATATAAAATTTATGTAGCATAGCTAATACCAAAGTCAGCTACATTTCCAAAATAGTTTACTTATAAATTAAATATCGCATGTGGATCGTCTTTATACACTTATCGATACAATATAGATAACGAACCGATAAAAAAAAAGTTTTGAAAGAAAACAAATAACCACATGTTCATTGTATTATAATCATACTCTTTTTCGTATAACCGTGCGAAACAAAGCATTTTGAAAAAAAATATACAATTTCACCATTCCAAAAACAAAATATTGGAAATTAGATATAATCTGCTGTTTTAGAAAAACAAGATTAGGACAGTAACTATCATTACTGCGTAGTACCTAAGTTTACGTAGCTGCGTGATTCTAACAATATGTCTACTGTAAATCCAGTTATTGAAAACAGTTTATTTACATACTATGTATCACTAATGAATAAAATAAAATAAAATAAAATAAAATAAAATAAAATAAAATTAAATAAAATTAAATTAAATTAAATTAAATTAAATTAAATTAAATTAAATTAAATTAAATTTAATTAAATCAAATCAAATCAAATTAAATCAAATCAAATCAAATCAAATCAAATCAAACCAAATCAAATCGAACAAGTGTTTGATATACTTCAGACTGTAGAACATATATCTAACCGTTAAGTCCTGTTTAACTGCAACACCATTGACTCTGATATGTCATGGTATAATAAGTCGGTTGATTAGGGTCAATTTGTTCTACTAATTACTGCATTCACGTAGACACAATTTTTCTGATGCATTATGTGATTGCATACATTGGTCTATGCAGCTTGGCAAGACTTATTTACGAGTAACGATGGTGTGTAAACAGAAATGTCAATCATTAGAGAAAACATTTAATGGCGATATCAATTTAGCTTTCTTATAAACATATTCACTTGCTGACATTTTCAGACATGTACATCTGACAGACTTTTTGACAAAGGTAATAATATGCAAATTTTCTGTTATTTTTGCGATAGGATATGTTTTGACAAGAAGTTTTAGTAGACTATGTAACAACGAAAACATTGCCAGCAATTTTTTAACACTGACAGCATAAGGTTTTTAAAATATTTATTTATTATAAGATTCAAAAGTACTTTTATGTACTTCTAAAATCTAGACCATGTCATGAAAGTATATCAATTTCTTAGCTGCAATATACAAATTTTGAAACAATTTTAATATAATCATCAATCCCTTATTAATTGCTAAAAACAGATTAGAACTATTCAACAAATTACCATAATTTTTCCCAAGTGAGAAGAATTTCATATTTAAATCTTTTGACATTTTTAAAATTGAAATTTATATACTTTGGCCCAAACGAGTCTTGACATCCTTATACACTTTTGACCAGACATGAAAATTTGCATGATATTTCTTTTTCTTTAAAAAGGTGCATTTTACAAACATACACATAGTTTGTCCTTTTCTCTCTTGGCTAAAAAACTAGTGTTTATGATTTATATATGTCATCAGATTGATTGCAATACCAATGTTTATAAAACATAACTTTGACACCAACTTAGTCAAATATACCAATAACACGTGACCGGATATTCTGGTATTCTTTTGATCTTAAGTAATTGCCAAGAGGCATATTCCATTAATTGTGTCTCCCGCTTTGTATCGGAAGTGTTGCTATGTAGAGAAAGGGATTGGTAATAATAACGATATAGAAAATGAATTATGAGTAATTTTGCACCGGAGGACTGCCATTATAAGACATGCAAGATTTCATAAATAGGAAGTTGTATGCATAGTGTGAATCAAACATTAAAGGACCATAACTCCAATTAACGATGACAAAAAGCTGATAATCAAATTCCGCTGAAGATTTTTGTAAATTTTGAGCTATATACAAGGTTTTCATGATACAGATAAATAATTAAATTAATTACCTTATAATATTACGACTCTATGGTTTTAAGCTAAGTAACAGACAAACGAAAGCCAACAAATATTTTGTAAAATTCAAGAAATAATTTAAATCCAATACCAAGTGAAACTTTTTAAAAGGAACTAACAGCATTGTGAAATAAAACAATTCTATCACAAGACCAAGAGAATAGGATTTTCCGAAAAAGATCAAATATTGTTCCGAATAAATGAACGAACTTTGAAGGTGCTGATGTGCTAAAATGTTAAATATATCATAATGATATAATCAAAAATATCCTTGAATGAATTCACAATAATCCCAAAATGATGGTTTAGTCCAAATGTCCATAATTGCTTTTCAGTTTCATTGACTAAATAAATAATCCTCTCATAGTATAACTGAACACAACTATGAGACTATTCCAATGGACAGATGTTAAAATAGAAATGAAATAATAGTTTTTAAACTTAAAACTTATTTAGACTCATAACATAACAAATAATCGAGACCAAGGTCATTTACAATAAAATTTTCTAACAAATAAGTTGAACTATTGAGGTCTATTTACTTAACTTTTAGCAAATTACCTGACAAAGATCAGGCAAACCACGGGTTTTTCAAACTGAAAAGCAATTTCGTGAACTTAAAACCAAGTAAATGTTGCTTACAATTATTTTATGATATAAACTACTAGCATGAACAACAACAATTAGTCACAATGTACAACAATGGACAAAGTTAAAGGTGGGCTGGTACAGTACTCATGGAACATAACAATGAAGTTGCATACTTAACATGCACTAAGTAATACTGGAACACAGATTCAGCCGATGTATCTATAATTAAATTTTTCTACTAAAAGAATTAAAATCCAAAAGGGGACAATAAACATATAAGAAAGTTCATTGGTTAGACAATTTCACTTATCAGTGGCTTCTCGAGTTTCAATGTGCGTGCCCCATTTTGGATGAATTTAGTTTCAATTAAATGAGTTACATTTCAGAAATGAAAGTTGGCTTTGATAATATGGACTGCCGATAGTCAAGCCCACCCAACGTTCTGTCGATATAAGCTTGTCTAGAGGTTGAAATCCAATCATAAATAAAGAATGTGTTACTTAATAATGATAATTTTTGAGTCAGTTACTCGGGTGAAAACAAAACAAATAGAAAACAGAGGTAGCTAACTCGTATTCAGAACCTTGATACTCAAATTGTCATCATCAATATCTAGCTGTCTTAAACAATTTGTTGAAATCCAGTAATACTTAACGGTGTTATTGTGCGTAATATAAGTATGTGAAAATAAAAATCTAGGGTTGTAACTCTGTCAACCGATTAAGTGTCATTATTCTAACTGAGTCAGTAAGTTTCTTTACTGCATTAAATTTTAGTCCAAAGAAAGCACCAAATAATTGTTTATTGGAAAATTTTACTGGAGATTTGCTAAGAAGTGAAGTTTTCTACCCTAACAGCCAAGTGCTATAACTGCATTTAGAGAGTGGAGAGTAAGGATATTTATAACAAACCATCCAGTCAAATGTTGTATTATACTGAAATCATCGAAAAAACCCACGTCCCAAAACTAATTAATACATTTTATATTATTTTTTTTTAGAGATTTTATAAGAAGTGCATAGTGTCATTTGAATTCTACAGAAAGCAGAAGTTGAAACCTAAAAGAAAACAAAATCTCTGGATAAGGCTAACAGGTGTGATTCGGTCGGTTATGGATCAGTCACTCCATCTGTACTAAAATTAGAGTTATATCGTTCAAATGCAACTGTTTTCAAATATGCAACATAATCAATGCTATCGTTTAAAAAAATATGGCTTTAAAAGTGTTGGTATAAAACAATGTGATATCCCAATATTATTGGTATATCAAATTGTGATCCTCCCATGGCCTAATAATACGAATATATAAACATTCTTGAACGGTGTGCTGTTTATTCTAGGCCTATTGATCAATGATATATTTCCACTCATTAATCATTATTGTCGCATGAAAATAACGAAAAAAAGTATTAATAACCCCTGTTTTCTAAATGAATTTAGTATGGTACACAATTTAATCGCTCTCCTTCATTCTCTCCGTTAACTCTTTCCCTCTCGTACACAAGGTAAAAAATATGCAGAAATCTGGAATGACAGAAAAACCTTTTGGGCTGAATGAGAATCTTGAAACTTTCGCCAAGTAACCAACAAGAACATGGTTCGTCGTAACGGTACATTTTTCTTGGGATTTATCTATATCCGATGATATAAAATTCAAATAGCCTGTCCATAATATACGGAGAAGTGTTTGGTTACAAGGCACACATACTGTAATGTGTTTAGTGCTTTGTTGTTGTTATTTAAACATATTATTATGTTCTAAATATCGATGATTAAAATGTCCAAAGGCCGCAACCCGCAACTCTCTCTCTCTCTCTCTCTCTCTCTCTCTCTCTCTCTCTCTCTCTCTCTCTCTCTCTCTCTCTCTCTCTCTCTCTCTCTCTCTCTCTCTCTGGAACATCGTAGCAAGATACGTAAGAAGATCATTGAAAAGACGTACCTAGAAGATTTTCACTTGGGTTTTCGCTTGGAGAGAGAGAGAGAGAGAGAGAGAGAGAGAGAGAGAGAGAGAGAGAGAGAGAGAGAGAGAGAGAGAGAGAGAGAGAGAGAGAGAGAGAGAGAGAGAGAGAGAGAGAGACTTTAATGGTTGGTAATGACTTAGATCAACTATATATATATATATATATATATATATATATATATATATATATATATATATATATATATATATATATATATATATATATATATATCCAATATTTTAATTACGTCTTGTTGGCTTTTCATTTCGCTTAGAAGCACACGCTATCCAAATTGGCTGTCTCTCAGTCCATGAGACAGTATTGCGTAGGTAATAGCAATTTGCTCGTGCAATGATCTCTCAAAGATAACAATGTCCACTCTAAGTAATATAAGTTGTCATTTCGAGTCTTTATGCGTGAGCATACAGCTTGTCATTGCTATGGCAAGAACACTTTTCTAATTGTCATTAAGCAAAGTGTTCGCAAGGCCGTAATGATAAATTATTGCCGTCAAAGATACAATAACGTAATAACAGAGTAAGATATTTTAAATGTCGTAGTATGTGCGTCCCACTCGTTCCGCATTCCTTAAGATGAATAGGTCCCTTGGGTGACTTAGCGAAAATGTTTCAAAAAGTTTTAAAGATTGCTATGCCACAGCTAATGGTTCCATATTTTATAGATTTTCACCATGTCTTATCTGATATAAAACTTATTTCAGTTTCACATTAACATATTTAAATTTAAAAGAAAGATTAGACGCAATATTTCCCTTATAATGTCACATTATCAACCTCGCTAAAAGCATTTTCAAATATATATATTCATACATTTGTATGCTTTGAAGGCCGTTCATAATTGTTTCTGTATTTTTATATTTTACTTAGTCGCTGACTGTCGTCATCGAAATATTTTATTTTGAAATGTAAGGGATTCACTACGTTTTCACCGTCTCAAGAATCGCACTAACATTGGAAACCGTCTATGTTGAATTGGATTGGTTAAATTCTGTGGGCAAACATCATTGGAAACAGTCTAGGTTGAATTATATTGGTTGATTCGGTTGGCAACCCCCCAAAAAAAACATTGGAAACTGTCTAGGTTGAATTGGATTTGTTCATTCGATAGGCAATACAACACTGGAAACCATCTAGGATGAATATGATTTGCTGAGACATTTGTGTATTAAGTTGGCTGTAGTCGTACATTAAAAGAATAAGTTACTGTTTTATAAATAACTTTTTGTTTCAAAGCTTTCATCCTCATATTTAGTGTACGGAAATTATACATGTTTTTATAAGCTACGCCGCTCCATAGTACTGCAGCATTTACTGCATAATTAGCATTGTCCCTGTACAGTTATGAATCATTTAATCTATAATGAGCAATGAACCTGTACAGTTATGAAATATTTAGTCTACAATGAGCAACGTCTTTGTACAGTTAGGCAGCATGTATTATACAATAAGCATTATTCATATACAGTTAAGCAGAGTGTACTGTGTAATAAGCAATGTCCCTGTATAGTTAAGCAAAATGAGCACTGTCACTGTAGTTTTCCAGCTTTTACTGTACAATGAGCAATGCCCATATATAGTGTTGCAGTATTGACTGAGCAATAAGCCATATATACAGTTATACGACTTTTATTATATCCCTATCCAGTTACGGGGCATTTAATGCACAAAGAGCAATATTCCTAAGTGTTCTTTTATCTGGGCGTTCTGTTCTTTCGAAGTACACAAACTAATACAATTTCTTTTGGTGAAAAACTAGTCTAGCGATTGTAAAATGTTAGTAAAAATTTATTTTATCTACCCATTCCCCGACCTAGTACTGCATACATTAATCTTGCTTATATCTACTGCACTGGAAAAAAATCAGTCGTTTTCTTTCACTGTGCATCGATGCTCATATAAAGTATATATTGTGATGGACAAATATGTTCAGTATTTCAGAGACTGACATATCAACGCCATCTCACATTTATTTGTGTGTGGATTGCAAAACAATCTTTATGCATCATCTTTCATTTCTTGTGAGCCAGTGTATCATAAGATGAAAAGATGATTTCGTGTTCCCTAATTCCTTTTTACGAAGCATTCCATTTTGTGTGTGTTTGTTTGTGTGTGTGTGTTTTTGTATGTGTTTGTTTGTTTGTGTCTGTGTGATTTGGATTTTTAACGTAGCTGTATCAATTTTTCAGTCATATCGCTAAGATATTTGCAGTGTGACAGTTTAAAGTGATGTTTAGCACTGAGGCATCATGACGCAGACATGTGGCATGATGTCTCACCTAGCCACATTACCCTGACACCAAGCCGATTAATCCTAACATCTTAATGCGGAGCGCCAAGCGAAGCAGCTGTTAGTACCATTTAAAAAAATAAATCTTTGGTATGAATTCAGCTGGGATAGAAACCACGACGTCCCGGATTTGAGATAGACCCTCTAACTACTAGTCCACCGGAGCGGTCCATTCCATTTTGAGTGTCAGACTGTTGCATGGAGCCCTGAACTGTAGTCCGTATCGCATTTGCCCTTTCCTGGTTGCATCACCACAAAGTCACGTGTTTTCTACATTATAAGCACAATGTTCCGTTTGTTGACTTTCACACTTATCAGTGGTCACATAAATATGCATTGAACACAAGGTTATGCACTTGTAGAAGTCAATATTGATCTTGTTTCATTTAACAAACATTTATTTAATTTAAAAATTGTGCAAATAATCTACTATTTCGTGACACATTTGTATTCTTTTCTATGTACTTGATATATCACTAGTTTGGGCACTTTGATACGTATGACGTCATCATAAAAAGTATGTGTACATTACAGAATGATTCCAACCAACTCGATGTTAAAATGTTTCATCTATAAAACATTCATTTTATTTGCATTTGAATTACTTTTATCAGATTGGTACACTTTAAAAATGATTCTTATCTAAATATTAAAAATAAATCTCCCGAAATATAGCATAGTTATAAAGAAAGTTTTCATCAGTCTTTTGAAGAATTTGTTTGTATGGGACAAATAAATATTTGTTATGCAACCTAATTTTTATTTTACTTGTTTCTGATAACTAAAACCAGCATTGTTCTATTTTCGAATTATTGATGATAATCCAAGACACCAATTTTCTATAATTGAATATTTGATGTTAATCAAAGGCACCATCTTTCTATAATCGAATTATTGATGATAATCAAAACCACCATCTTTCTATATTCCAATTATTAATGATAACCAGAGCCACCATCTTTCTAAAATCAAATTATTGATGATAATCAAAACCAACGTCTTTCTATAATTGAAGTATTGCTAATAATCAAAACTACCATTGTTCCATATTAGAATTTATTGATGATATTTCTTCATTTGGACTCATTCTGAACAAAGCCTGGGTGAATAAAAACCATTCATCAATTGAAGTTCGAGTCCTTAAGAAGAATACAATATACACAAGACATCAAAGTAAACGATTCCGTTCATTGCTCATTAAATATATGTTTAATAAT
>JAEAOA010001601.1:310000-335000 GCA_016746295.1 Potamilus streckersoni
TAAGATTGTGGGTTAAATAACAGACTCATTATCAATGGAGGAAGTTGGGTATGGGTCTAGGACATTTTGTTCCTCTAGTCTACCTGATGCTTCCAATGAACATTTTTATAATTTTAGTAATAGGCCGTATCTTGCTGACAGCTTAGAATATTCTAGAAATATATTTTGGACTCTAATCCTGGTTCTACTCTTGTGTCTTACTGTTTACTTGAGAAATTACTCGTTCTTTGCATTCAACATCTAAATAAGAATTAGCTGTATTGTTGTGTTTAATATTTCATCTGGATGGATGTATTTATTCCAATTATTTTTCACTGGAAATACAAAGTGCTTGTCAGTAATATACTTGCTCTGGAATAATTACTTTAATCATAAGAATTCAATAGATATATATAAATTATATTAATCTGGTACATCAAAAGACTCTTAGCACATGACTACACTACAGGCCAATGACACAATAGTATATGCTAGACCTAAGGCACATCAATATATTTAAGGTTGGAACTTACTGAGAATACCACTGGATTTCTTTAAGAACTTTGTACATTTGGACTTGTGATATATCTTTTTGAATTATTTAGGATTTAATTCCCATTAACGTAAATTCTTTATAATTTTTCACTTTTTCTAGGGAAATAATTTTTTAAGTTTACAAAACGTGATGGTTTTCAGTCTTTTCTATTACATAACGTAAGACCATAGACTGTTAACAAATTGATATGAGAAAAAAAGTTGCTGTACCCGTGTTGTATACCTATCACTACAGACAATGACGAAGAAAAGAACTCTGAATACTAGTTTTCTTGAGTTTCAAATTATTATACCATATAAAAAATTTAATAAATGACGGAATGATGATTTGCCAGACCGAATATTACATTGCCTTAATTCACCAATTGAGCGAAAAATTTCGGCATACGATGGATTTATGCTGTCATTTTGCTTTCGTATTCCTTACGATAACTATCACAAATCTGCAATGTCAATCTAGACTCGCCTGACTATAATTGTAACATCCATCCGTTTTAACGAGCACGAAATTGTAGTCAGTAATGCCCACACAGCGTGCACGTCGGTGTCAATGCCGTTTATCAGTGTTATGCCATTTCCTGAGGTGGTTCATCGATACAGTCTTCTCATTTGGGATTCTGAAATTTGTGCTGTTTAATAGCACTACAATAATGATACAGTATGGCCTTTGGGAAAAGATACCCTTTTACATCTATTAGCACCTTTTATCTTGGTTTGCCACAAATACATCCGACAACCGTACTTTCATCTTTTGAAATATGAGTTTGAGTGATCCAATAATATCGCACGTGGACTGCATTGATATCGTTAAGCGCTTTTAACGTACGTATGCTGTCTCCTGATGCAGTTTTCAAAAGACTTGCTAGTAATAAATGTCATTTCCACTGGTATTTTTATTAGACCCAAGTCTTTGTAAAAGTAATTAATGGAATCAAATTCTCAGATACAAGAAAACTTATTACACTGTATTTTGAACGTGTACCGTAGTAGTTTGGCCCAATGTTATCTAACGGGTTACTTTCATCGCCTGTGTCTGAAATGTTAGAGATCGCCAGCATGTGTTGAGCCTGTTTCACTATTCTGATAAAAATGGTAAATTTTGAGTGGGTTCAAGACTTTATTATGTCCATAACAGTTATACTTTCTATTTCCTGATATCAGTAAATTAGTTCAAAGTTATTTAAGCCATCACAAGCATTAGTCAAAACGATTATGTTTGCTACGTCCTAAATGTTAAGTAAGGCTGTATCATTAACCAACGTAAAACTTTATATATATATATATATATATATATATATATATATATATATATATATATATATATATATATATATATATATATATATATATATATATATATATATATGGGCTGGTGCGTGCAGGCAAGGCGATGGGTGCAGATTACTCGCGGACCTGGGTTCGAAACTCGGTAGAGTACGAATTTAATTTAATTTCTCTAACCTGTATGATAGTATTGTTTGTATTATATATATGTATTAAACTCAGAAAAAAGATACATACGTGTAGCATTGTATTTTTTGGAGTGTACTGTCCTTTGATTCCATTTTTGCTTGTAGAGTTCTTTAAATTGCTTGTTTACAAAATAGCCGAATTATCCTGTTTTCATTTTCTTATCTAGTCTAAATGTAGGTTTGTATCATTATTGGATTTTCGACAGCTTTAGAAATTAAATATTTGTAAAGTCTGTCAAACTAATATATTTTGGGATATTAATATATAAAATATTTATGATGTTATATATTATTTTCAAACAATGGTCGTGATAATTTGTAATATTTTTTTCATGTTTAACTTTTTTTGGTATAGTTTTTCTTGAAGAATAACTTTCTGTATCAGCTCGAGATTAGATGTATCTAATCTGAAATAGAGGAAAACAGTTAGAAATGTACACTCTAGACACGAGATCATTTCCGCTAACGATAAATGACTGATAGAATATGTACAATTTGCCGGTATGTGGTAATATGTCTTCCTTGTTCTCGTTATATCACAATCAAGAATAGTATCCGTAGCAGTAACCTTAATCAATTTCATGGATTAAACTTGGTGTGCTCAAGATAAACCAATGACGTAATTTGGCAACAAATAACAAATATTTGCAATCTCAGCTGCTGTAGTAATTCTGATGTGTTTTTCCAATTATCAGCGGAAAAGCCCGACACTGTTCCGATTTATTTCCTGTTATACCGACACTATTCATCAGTTAACATTATTTTAGCGCCATTAAGCACGAATTAATTTTTTTGCATCAATTTTACTGATTACAGCTAACTATAAATGTACACCACAGTACAGAGAGGGACACTACAAATAGAGTATATAAGTTGATTGTTTTAGCTTCAATTTTCAGCCTATTGATTAAATGAATATAAGACACTTACGACGGAAACGCTAAATATGGTTTAAATGAAGAAAGAAAGCATTATAAAATAGTTATGGTTAGCTTCTTGAAGACCGATATCTCATCCATTCACATACGGGCTAGTGCATTGAAAGGAGTGTGGAATATAAACTAACCAAAATGACGAATTGACAAGACGTAATGCAAATACTTTTAAAGTATTTACAGTTGATCTAAGTCATTGCTTTGTTTTAATTAACATTTTTACCGACCTGATTACAACACAAAGAGTTATTCACAACCGTTACCTCAAACAATGAATATCAGCAAAACCAACATTAAAGTCACAGTTAGTACGCGACCTAGGTGTCACTATCGACAGTACTCTCATTGCACCAACATGTCATGAACATATGCAAGGCTGCATTTATTGAGCCGGGAATTATCAGCTCCATTCACAATTATCTTTAAGATGAAGCCAATGAAACACTTGTGCGTTCCTTAGTACTATCAAGACTGAACTATTGTAACTCAATTCTGTCTGCTCCGTCTCAATATCTACTCCAGAAACTTCGAAAAGTTCGAAACCAAGCTGTTCGGTTAATCCTTAAAGTACCACGATCAAAGCAGACCTCCCCACGCTCCGTACGCTGCCTGGGCTATCCATTCAATCAAGAATAAAACAATTTGTTCTCTGAGCTACATTTCATTGACTGGCTAAAGTCCAACATACCTGTCCGACCTCACCCATGTGTACAAAAATACTTACGTTCCTCTTTTGCCAAGCGTTTTCTCATTATTCCTACTATTAAAACGAAGTCATATGGACAACGTCCTTTTGCATACCAGGGTCCAGCAAGGTGGACAGAATTTCTCATTTAACTTAAGACACAAAAGCATCGTGATGACACAAAAGCACAGTGATATCATTCAAGAACTCTCTTAAGACCCATCTATTTTGACTGCAAGAACAGATTTAAAGACCTATTGTTTCCATACTTTATTTTCACCATGTCTTCTGTTTCCTAATTTCATGGTGATCTTTTATAATCATCATCTGTTGTCCAATGTTGTAAAGCGTATATAGCTTCTAAACATTAGGCGCCTCATTATTTTTATTATTATCATTATTATTATTATTATTATTATTATTATTATTATTATTATTATTATTATTATTATTATTAATTAATTACTAAGTCCAGAGACACTGTAGCGCACATACAAAATACGCTACGTTGATTTGTTAATGGAAATTGTTGTCCTTCCCTATGTTTCTGTTGGTCGAGTAGTCTTCTGCCTGATCAGCCATCACGGTGTGAGACGGAGAGGGAGAGTCCTTCAGACTTTTTTTAAATGTTATAAGTTTGAGGAGAAAAGAAAGTATTAAATACATTACAGTATGTGAGGGCTTCTTAACCAAGAAATTTACTGCATGGTCTCGACAGATTATTGGAACTTTGTCATCTGTATTGTGAACACTATAAAAATTCCATGGAAAGTGTACATATACTGTTAGAACGAACCGGGTTCTTGTAGATTACTTGGTGTAAGTACGGAATTAAGTGGTTCATGGATATATTGTTTAGTGCATTATCCAAATTTTGCTTAGTGATTAGTCCATATATCGTTTGCTAGTTAATCCATATAGTGTTTAGTCTACATTGTGTTTAGTTATTAGTCCATATTGTGTTTCGTTAGTCCATATATTAGTTAGAGATTAGTCCATATATTGCTTAGTTGTTTTCCCATATAGTATTTTATGGATAGTCCATATAGTTTTTGATTTGTTAGTCCATAGTGTTCAGTTGTTGTTCCACGTATTATTTAGCGTGTTAAGTGACGGCTCGTTCTATGTAACAAAAGAGTGAACACAACAAGCTTTATAAATTTTAACAATGATACAATTTATTTTACTAGAATTCATAAAATAATGTAAAATTATTTAAACAAGACTTACGGTTTACAGGAATGATCCAAATTTTTGTTCAAAAATAATATATATATATAAAATATAAGTCATGTAAAGAGTTCTAAACACAGTCTGAAAGTATGATGTTCCGGTCCAGAATGGCGGTTGACCACGTCAGACGAAGGCTAACAGCAAATTCCAGAATTTTCACAATAAACAATGTATGTGTTGTCCCGTTCCAATATTAGGGAGAAAATGTCCAAATACGTAATGTTCTCTAGGAAAATTATAAAGACAAATTGAAAAATAGTTCCTCTCACGGCATGTTACATTTCGTAGACATAATGATAACTTCTGGCACAACAAATTAGAAGTTGTATAACAGACTCGACTACGACAGTCTGTACGTGACTGTTGACTCTCGATCAGGACAGTCTGTACGTGACTGTATGAATTACAAAATCTCAAAGCATATATGGGAAAGCTAATGCGTAGCCTAACTGCACGCGCACGAGGAAGCAAGCAATTTCCCAATACTTCTGAACATTCAGGAAAGCCTGACCCAGCATCAGCCAATCGCCCTCGTGGCCATTCCTGAATGTTTACTTCTAATGAATTTGCTACCATACACAGCACGTGCTAACACTAGTCACATCTACGACTCAAGCAAACACTTTATCAAAAACGTGTTAGACGACTTTATTATAATGAAATAAAATGAATTAGAAAGAGATTTATACAAAATTGACTTCTTAACATGTACTTTAACTCCAGGGTCGTAACACCTTCCCCATAAATAAAAAAGGTTTATTTAATAAAACTTTTATAGCAGATATTATACACATGGTAAAACTTTACATAATAACTCTTTAATTTATTTAAAAAAAGACATTTCTACATGCGAAATTCTGAAATAGCCTTGACCTTAGCAATTAGAGTTTTAAAATGTCCATGTCCCACAATATGTCCTAGGAAGGTAACACGTGCATGGCAGAACTATTTTTAGATAAATAGATATCAGATTCGCATCAGTGAGTCTGTCGAAGAACGTCCGAATTGTAGTTACATGTTCTTTCCTGGTGTTGTTGTAAATGATGACATCAATGTATGTATCAATTGTCTAGACCAGAAGAAATAATTCATATAGCGTTTAAAAGTACTTTGAAAAAATCTTCATCCCAAAACAAAAACCACGGAACTGGTAGAGTCTAACTGGAGTCAAAATTTCATTTTCTTTTTCCTTTACGGGAATTTGCAAAAAACGCCTTAGAAGGTCGAATTTAGTGACGTATTTGGCATTTCCAATTTTGTTGATACAATACTAGATTCTTGGCAGTGGAAATGAGTCTGTTTTTGTCACAATTCGCCTTCCTATATTCCGTACACATTTGGAAGTTTTATACTGTTTGTGAACAAGAATGCACGGTGAACTCCAGTCACTCTTACTGGGCTCTATACAGTAATTGCTGTTTGTTTTTTAACGTCGTGAAAATTTGTTTTGTCCTTGTAGGCACGTCTGGAAACAAGTTTATATTCAGACAACAATTGTTCAAGTTCAATTTTTTCTTGATCTTGCAAATGAAAAGTTTATTGTCTAGATTTTCACAACATCCGAATTATGCAGACTTCTTGTTACAGTATTAGTAGTATCCAGTTGAAATCCTTCATATGAATATACATTTGGTGGGACAGGTACAACCAAATTGTTACATAATCTATTTGGCTATTTCTTTAAAAAGAGTAGTACTCCATTAATTTACTTAGACTTGAGTACGAATGTTATAATTCAATTCATTCATTTTCTTCTTTACTTTGTAAGGGCCATATAATCTTAATTGCAGAAAATTGTGGAGAATTTGCAAGAGAGAATGGACTTTATTACCGGACTAAAAAATTCTCTCTAGTACATATTGGTGAAACCATAGTTTCGCTTTTGTCTTGATTTGTTGATTGTCACATTCAAGTGTAACAGGCTGGAACACTCCAGACTTTAACTTTGACCTTTGACCAAACTGGTCAAATCTGAGAAGATCAAATTGAACAAAATTCCTCAAAGGAATTACATCTGAAATACTTGTTGACACATGCTTGATTGTCAACAAATTTTGGTTACATGGCATGGTCTTTGGTAAGAGATCAATACAAGCTACTATAACTCTACTTAATGGTTTGTCAAATGCAGGAATTGGTTTCAAATGAGCTTTAGGAATGTGTTGATTTGGTTTTCCTACAATTTGACATACCTGACAAGATCTGCAAAACTTGGAAACATCACCTATCAAATGTATTGTTTTCAATAATGACCTTGACCTCCTAGAAATAAGAGCAATTGGTATAGGTCTATCTTGATTCTGGTGCCTATAGTTCAGTTTGAAACACTAGAAATTACGTGTCCTATTTTCTTAAATAGGTACACGTAGGTAGAGACAAGGATTTAGAATCAAATCTCTCCGAGGCTTGATTTTTAGAATTTGTGCCAGATTGATTTTTACTGAGAGTCATATTTTTTGAAACACCTTTCTTTCAGTATATTGCTGAATGAAAGATTTGTTTACAGCAACTTTATGAGTTAAGGAATATCTATCTGCAGCCAGAGCAGCATTTTCCAAGGTCTTATTCTCATGATCTTCAAGGTGATTTTTTTATATCACTGGGAATACAGTTTTTGAACTCTTCGAGTAATACCATTTGTTCAAGTCTTTTATAATCATGTTCAGTTTTCTCAGAGAGACACCATCTCTTGAACAACTTTTTCCCTAGCAAATTCAACAAGTTTGTATATTGTCTTTTTTGCAACTTCTGAACTTTTGTCGATATGCCTCAGGAACTAACTCGTAACCTTTCAAGATGCATTCCTTAACCAAATCGAAATTAGAACATTGTTGTACCGATAGAGATATACAGATATTTCTGGCCTTGCCATGAAGTACACTCTGCAAAAATTGAGTCCAATACTCTCTTGGCCTTTTTGAATTCTCAGCTACTTTTGAAAACAATATAAAATATTCGTCTACTTCCTTTTTACTAAAAGGGGGAACTAATTTGATATTTCCTAAAATGTTAAAATTTGCATGAGATGCGGAATCATGCCTGTCACTTGCCAGATCTAATTCTTTCATTTTAATTTGAAATTCTTTCTCTTCCCTTTCTTTTTGCATCTATCTTTTTCCCTTTCTTCAATTTGTCTTTGTTTTTCTTTTTCCATTTCGTCTATTTGTCTTTGTTTCTCCCTTTCTTCAAATTGTAATCTCATTTCTTCTTTTTGTAGTTCTATTTGCCTATCTTTTTCTTCTTTTTCTAATTGTATTCTCATTTGTTCTTTATGTAATTGTATTTGCCTATCTTTTATTTTTCTAATTGCACTCCCATTTGTTCTTTTTGTACATCAATTTGCCTTTTTCTTCTAGTTGTGCCCTCTGAAACTCAAATTTATATTTCAATTTTAGTTCTGCAATTTTAACGTCGGCATCGGTTAAAGTTTTACTGACAGATGCCAAAACACTTGTCCAAAATTATTTTCTCAATCAGATGTTAAATTATAATTATCTTGAATTCTTGTTTAGTTAAAGAAGTTTTTGCTTCAGATAGTTTCATACTTTCTGGCAAGTTCAAGCAATTCATCCTTCCTAAAACTCTCCAACTGTTCTTTGGATGAGTAGAACAAGAAAGCTCTCCACTCTCGACATTTTTAAGAAAAAGCTTGTTTTCACTAAAATTTCAAATAAAGTTAATAAAGTTAACTAGGGGAATTTAACTTTCAAATTTTAGCCAATTTTAAATATCCCGGACGAGCCCCCAATTCTTGTTATGTTACGTGACGACTCGTTCTATGTAACATAAAAGAACGAGTGAACACAACAAGCTTTATAAATTTTAATGATACAATTTATTTTACTAGAACTCATAAAATAATGTAAAATTATTTAAACAAGACTTACGGTTTACATGAATGATCTCAATTTTGTTCAAAAATAATAAAAAAATATAAGTCATGTAAAGAGTTTTAAACACTGTCTGAAAGTATGATGTTCTGGTCCAAAATGGCGGTTGACCACGTCAGACGAAGGCTAACAGCAAATTCCAGAATTTTCACAATAATGTATGTGTTGTCCCGTTCCAATATTAGGGAGAAAATGTCCAAAATACGTAATGTTGTTCTGTAGGAAAATTATAAAGACGAAGTGAAAAATAGTTCCTCTAACACGGCATGTTATTTTTCGTAGACATAATGACAACTTCTTCTTCTGGCACAACAAATTAGAAGTTGTATAACAGACTCGACTAGGACAGTCTGTACGCGACTGTTGACTCTCGACCAGGACAGTCTGTACGTGACTGTGTATGAATTACAAAATCTCAAAGCATATACGGGAAAGCTTATGCGTAGCCTAAACTGCACGCGCACGAGGAAGCATGCAATTTTCCAATACTTCTGAACATTCAGGAAAGCCTGACCCAGCATCAGCCAATCGCCCTTGTCGCCGTTCCTGAATCAAATGGCAGGACAAGACTCCTGACACAGAATTTCATCAGAGAGCTAAGATGACAAGCACCAATTCCATGCTCAGAAGGTCACAGCTCTGAGGGGCTGGGCATGTTTGCAGTATGCATGATGACCGCATCCCGAAGAGGTTATTTTATCGGGAACTAGTTGAAAGCAAGTGTTCCAGAGGAGGTAAAAAGAAATGGTACAAAGACACGCTCAAAGCTTCATTGAAGTCCCGTGGCTTTGATCCAGACAGCTGGGAGCACTTCGCCGAAGACCATGCTGCCCGGTGTAATCAGATCAACTCAGGCGCAGCTGCTTTTGAAGAGCGCCGGATCAATAGGGCCAAACAAACGTCAGCAGAGGAAGAACACAAGCAACGCAAACCCTCAATCGATCCAGGATCCGGCAGTTCTCTGCCTTCATTGCCCTAGACTCTTAAGAGTACGGATTGGCTTCACAAGCCATCTGAACACTCACAGACTAGCCCAGACGTGAAGTCATGGTCGTCTTCGAGAATGAAGGACGATCGAACGAACTAAACAGGTTAGTCTATATAATGTTTGTTGTTTTTTTTCTTCATATAGTAGTCTATTATTTAGTCCAGACAGTGGTTATCCATAAGCCCTTTAGAAGCTTTTCGATATGGTGTTGAATGGCTGGTCCATACCATATTGACTATCGATATGGTGTTTAATGGCTAGTCCATACTATATTGACTGGCGATATGGTGTTCATTGGTTAGTCCATATTATATTGACTGTAGATATGGTGTTCAATGGCTAGTCCATACTATATTGACTGTCGATATGATGTTCAATGACTAAACCATAATATATTGACTATTTATATGGTTTGTAATGGCTAGTCCATACCATATTGACTGTCGATATGGTGTTCAATGGTTAGTCCATACTATATTGACTGTCGATATGTTGTTTAATGGCTAGTCCATACTATATTGACTGTCAATATGTTTAATGGCTAGGCCATACTATGTTGTCTGTCAATATGGTGTTTAAGGGCTAGTCTATGCTATATTGACTGTCGATATGGTGTTCAATGGCTAGTCTATGCAATATTGACTGTCGATATGGTGTTTAATGGCTAGTCCATACTATGTTGTTTGTGGATATGGTGTTTAATGGCTATTCTATGCTATATTGACTGTCGATATGGTGTTTAATGACTAGATCATACTATGTTGTATGTCGATATGGTGTTTAATGGCTAGTCTATGCTATATTGACTGTCGAGATGGTGTTTAATGGCTAGTCCATGCTAATGACTAGCCATTAAACACCATATAAATACACTTCTAAACGCAATATGGATAAATCAATTTATCCAGGATAGCAATTATAAGACATTATTATTGTAATTTTTCTGCGTTTATCGCGAGATAAACAATAAGTTGTAGTCTCATATCTTTGAGCCTTGTATAGTGTGTACATAAAAGAACTACTAAATAGGCGCTTTTTTAGTTTTCTTATGCTTTTCAATTAAATGTTAGTATTATCAATGTTCTTGTTTAGTCGTAATATCCTTTGTTTAAAAGGTAAGAAGTATACACTACAAGCAAGCATGTGAGGTAAGGGTTGTAACGGGACATCAATGTGTAATGAGCGATATTTAGAGAAAAACTAGCAGTTAATGATTAACGTGTATTGAATTCATCTTCCTCAATGTGAACATAATTTGCTTGAGCTCTAAAATGATTTGTTTATAATAAGAGAAGATACTATGAATTATTAAAAGCACTTGTAATAAGACTAAGTTTGTCTAGAAATTTTGATAGCAATATAAACTTGCGTATAGGACAATTGTAAAAGAAAATGACACAGATCTTGACTTACCGTCGCGTAATACGCTGACAATTCCCAGCATATGCAGCTGTTATGACCTATGCTCATAAAAATAAGTTAACATTTTAAAAAATAATTTATTACCCTATAATAAAAAGTCAAAAATGAGAAAAAAGAACTTACGTCATTGCGAATTTAATCCAAAAATAATCATAGAATCAAAAACATAAGTCCTAGTAATAAAAAGTCCTGAAGAAAATTCAGTTCAAGTCCCAAACAGATTCAAAATTGAAGGCGATGAGGTGTCTGTTATAGCCTACGAAGTACTGATGTGTCTCTTGTGGAATCACATAAATATTATTCCATGTTTGAATTCAGTATAAATTCCAGTGAATGCCTTTTCCCAAGAATTTTGTCAGATCACTTTTGTATTTCTAGAAAAAAATAATCACATTAATTCAATAATTTGAGGAAAACAATTTCAGCCGAAACTGGTTACAACATAATACAACTTAAAGTGCTCACAGTCACACGATAATATAGTTCTGTTTGACCTCAGGTCACACATAGCAATTTATAAAAACAACACTTGCCTGCTAGAACGTAACTTTATAGAATGATATAATGAGCCTTATTTACAACACATTAGCATAGGAAAATGCACTTAGAATTCTCCAAAAGCCTGACCCTGATTGACATATTTACATCTTCCTTTTACATGAATAATAATCCTGATAATAAGCGAATACAAATAGAGAATAATGAGCTATTATTAGTTGTTTACAAAAATGAAATAGGAGAAATAAAAATGTCAATCAGGTCTAGCAGAAATGAACTCAATTTTGGACAAGGTCGAATCCAGCAAACAATGTTAAGTTATAACATGTAATGAAATATAAACAATCAAAACTAATAGACATAAATCAAATTAACTATACCTAACACACCTGGGAGTAAAAAGAAGAATAAGAAAAATAGACCCAGATATGTCTGACATTATGTGACGGTTGCACGTGGGCTTACTTATACCCAGGTACAGATGGTATTTACTGTAAATAAGATTCAGCGCAAGTTTTTGGACATTCAAGATTTTGTAACATTCTTATAGGTCTTTTATACTCTTTAAGGTCTTGTATATTCTTAATGGTCTGTTCTATTCTTATTGGTCTTTCATATTCTTATTGGTCTTTTATATTCTTCTTGGTATTTTATACTCCTATAGTTTTTTATACTCTTATTGGTCATTCATATTCTTATAGGTCTTTTCTGTTCTTATAGGTCTTTTATACTCTCAAGGTCTTTTATACTCTTATGTCTTTTATACTCTGTCTTTTATACTCTTATAGGTCTTTTATACTTTTATTGGTCATTTGTATTCTTATTGGTCTTTTATATTCTTATTGGTCATTCATACTCATGGTCTTTTATAGTCTTATAGGTCTTTTATAATCTTTTTGGTCATTTATACCCTTATTAGTTTATATACTCTTATAGGCCTTTTATATTCTTATAGGTCGTTTATACTCTTATAGGTCTTTAACACTTTTATTCGTTATTTGTATTCTTTTTGGTTTTTATATTCTTATTGGTCATTTATACTCTTATTAGTCATTTATACTCTTATTGATCTTTTTTTACTCATATAGGTCTTTTATACTCTTATAGGTCTTTTACACTCTTATAGGTCTTTTATTCCTTTTAAAGGTCATTTATACTCTTATTGGTCATTTATACTCTTATTGGTCATTTATACTCTTATTGGTCATTTATATTCTTATTGGTCTTTTATACTCGTATGTCTTTATACTCTTAGAGGTCTTTTACATTCTTATACTTCTTTTATACTCTTATAGGTCATTTATACTCTTATTGGTCTTTTATACTCTTATAGTTTATATTCTTATAGGTCTTTTACACTCTTATGTCTTCATACTCTTATTGGTCTTTTATACCCATATAGTTTATATTCTTATTGGTCTTTTATACTCTTATAGGTCTTTTACAATCTTATTGGTCATTTATACTCTTATAGGTCATTTATACTTTTATTGGTCTTTTATATTCTTATAGTTTATATTCTTATAGGTCTTGTACACTCTTATAGGTCTTTTATACTCTTATTATGTGTATAATAAAGGATATAACCTTTCGTATGGCGCTAAAAAGGCCTCATTGTACTGGTGCGCCGTAACAATTCAACCAACCAACCAACCATAGGTCTTTTATAATCTTTATCGTTTATGCCACACTAAAATAAAACGAAATGTATAGAAATATTTCAAATGTTAATAAACAAAAACGTTGATTTACATAAAGGTGTTGCCTATTTATTTTTTTCTTTGTTGTTTCCCTTTTGCACGTTTTCAATAGCCTAGGTGAGCGGGAAGTTTGCGCATGTTGTTTGTATGCAAAAAATATTTTAGTATTATGAGAAGATTAAAGCTTTTGCTTTCATTCAATGATTTTCAAGCATATATGCTTTGTTCTTTACATTTTTCTTGCGGTTAGTTTCTATATTAATCTAAAGTAGTAACGGTTGATTAAATGGCATAACTTATTGATGTTAACTGTCCGTATTACTTCGCTGAGACATTCTTCCATGTTATTGTTTAATAACCTTTACGTTGTGTAACAGTTGAAAAAAATGTTATTTTATTATATGCTCATCTTTTTTCTCCGTTAACATTACATTGTCAGAATCGTGCAATATTCACCGATATTGAACACCTTAATACTATATCCCGCGTGCAAAGGATCTATTTCTAACGTAAACAATTTTTTATGAATGAACTAGAGCAGATATTTTATGGACGGCCACATAGCAGCAAATGTTTCATAGACTTACACATACAAACTGCTTTGGTAATTCCGCGTTTACTTTTTTGATACAATGTTTCAGATTATATATAGACGCTATACAGGTTCCTCATAATAAAACGCAAGTTATACACATAAACTGTCTTGATTAGCTGATAATAAAAATGGCCAAAAATATACTTACAATTTTACATCCTCACTTTCCTCAAGAATATACTTTCATAGGTCTGTAAATCTGAATTAGATGAGTCATGTCATGGGTTCTCAAGGTTGACTACACATTTTGAAATTGTACTGTAATTTAGAGTATATTCCAAGTGTAGTTACGTCCTACTTACTGCACTCAAAATGAAATAAACATTAAATTCCTCAGCATCTTTTCGATAATTGCAATGTAAAGGCTTCATAATTTTTCCCACAATGCGATCTGAATCATTCAATGACAGAAAAGAAACACGCATGCTGATGTCAAAACAATTCAAAGCATTAAATTGGCAGACGCTGCTGGAAACCGACGCAAGTCAATTCATGTAGATAAATCCAGACCATAATCAAAGATTGCGTTGAATCTACAAAAATATCAAAACGTGTTCATTCCAGATCAAATGGAAAAGTTGTTGCAATGCGTATTCATTACCAATATTACTCAAAATTTCAATTTTAAGTAGGGCAGGCGCCATTTTCTTTGGAAACTTACGTTTAGAGCGCAACCAACTTCATATTTATCTGGGCGGAGTTATGTGCTCATTAATAATGTTGTGTAATGATCCATCAACGCTTATGTATTTAGTTCGGAATATGGCATACATTTAGTTACTTTAATTCTTTCATTGTATTTTTGTTTATATATTTAAGACTTGGGAATAATAAGAAATGGGCATATAATAAAAAGGTTACTGTATTTGTATGGGAAAATATGAACTCGTTTTGTCTGAAGGATATACTACACTCCCAAGGTCGCGCAGTATATCTATCTGAAAAACTTCATATTTTCCCATACAAATGCAGTAACCTATAATTATACCACTTTAGTTCAGTTTAAGTCTTTTCTTTTCCTTTAAGTATTGCGAGTTTCAAAACACCGTTAATTAAATACAGGAGAAAACCGGAAATTATTGATTGGTACCTTAAGCACTGATACAATATTAAACACAGATGCGTTTTAAAATTTGATGCACAGAGCTAAATATCTGCAACAATGTCTTTTAAAACGTTTTACTTTTTCAGAAGATAAAGTATCTCTCCATGTTTTGATGATCAGATTTGATCTTTTCGACGACAAGCCCATGTATTAATCTATCTACTAATAAACGGAGATTGAAAACATCATATCCTGGCTTTTCGCACATTGCAGATCAAAAGTCTGATCAATTATATTGAAACTTTATACTAGGATATATTTAAATTTGTTTTGAGTATAAATTGCTTTATTCACACTCTACGTTTGTATAATTGGAATTAAAAAGATAAAAGGGTTTGAACGGAAATAGAACTTCATTAACATTTCAGTATAGTAGAATTTAAGTTTGCATCATAGATTCAAATTGCATTTTACTTTTTTCTCTTGAAGATGAACATTTTAGTCAATAGCATTACCATTAAATTTTAATATTTACATGTTAGTTTTTATATTGGTACAACGTCACAAATTATTATTCCGGACTGTCTAAGTATATGATTTCATACTTAATCGGGGCCGCAGACTGCAGATTTTATTTCTCGATTGCATTAATATTAATTAGGAAAAAAACCCACAAAAATATGAACAATCAAATTGCATTAAAATATAGCGGGAAAAAGTCGTATGTGTGTACTTGTGTATGTATACATGCATGTAAGGCACACATATACAGAGATACTTTGGTACTTGTGTAAGCGCCCATTGGCTGAACCAATACCTTTTGTCAAGGGCAAACACTCTCAATATACACAAATATCGTGATCCCAAAACGCTACCGCTTAAGTGTAAATATTTTTGTTTCTAGCAAGTTAATTCTTAATTTTACTTGAAAGTAAATTTGCCTTAAATTTAAAAGGAAAATGAATATGTTTTACAAATTAAATGTGAAATGTATGAATCTCTCTTTCCTGGCGTGCAAATTGATTACGTGATGTGACTTTATCCTCTCAACAATCTTGATCTATTATCATAACTGAAGTTCATGCTGCGTATTGCTTAAGTTCTAACAGCGACATTACGCTATCACGAACAAGTTGTTTCAAACAGCCGACCAATGGCCGTGAGGAATGGAAAGCATTTCAATTATAGTTTTCTATATTTTATTCATGATGTGCTATTTTCATAATAAAATTTGTCTGCAATACTATTTGTACATATATTAAAATACTTCTTTCTTTCTATTTCTTTCTCTTTCTTTTTCTTTCTTTCTTTCTTTCTTTCTTTCTTTCTTTCTTTCTTTCTTTCTTTCTTCTTCTTCTTCTACTACTACTACTACTACTACTACTACTACTACTACTACTACTACTACTACTACTACTACTACTACTACTAAAGTGCGTGAATATGCTACTTGTTATATCTCCATTTTCAAGCCGATATGAAGTTGAGTATTGTTTTATCTACACTTAATCACGTATACTTGTCAAACACTCTTGCCATACCAGTCAATGGAGATATTAGTTTGTGTTTTATTTTTTTCTTATAAAATAAAGCAGAATATAAAGTAAGAAGTACCAAAGTCATGTAAACTGTATCTAACAACATATTTTGACAAATTTAATATCAAAGTGTCTCTGTACTATAGTTTGAAATAAATTTGCTGATATAATACGTTTGTGGATCATGAATAACGAATTGAATTCAGCTCATTGGTTGGGAGAAAGAGTTGCAAGATTCAGCTGAAACTTTAACGTTTTATAAAAATTACATTTATATAGACTAAATGAACCTTTTAACTTATTCCTCGACCTAACAGATTTTTTACAGTTGCTGATGACGTTTACATCTTTCAGATACTGTTTATTATGTTCTACGTCTGTCTTACAACAAAATTCTTTTTCTTCTTCACGACAAGATTAAAGATTCAGGAGCACACCTATTTTAAAACGGGAAATTGGAGTTGCCAAGGTGATGGAAATATTGCATCTAATGACATTGCCGTGTTTTAAAGATAAATTTATCTAGTCGTTAAGTTCTTTTTTGTAGTTGTCGTAATTCAAGGAGAAAGAATATGTTTATTTCGAGGAGTGAACTCTGAATTCAGTTGTTAGTTGTTACGATCAACATTCTCGAAGATGACCAGGTCATATCGTTACAGCTGTCCCCTTTGATGTTTTGTCCCGCACAATCTGTAAAAAGAGAAAGAAGCAGACAATCACGTCATAGGAAACTAAGTACATTGAAATAGGTCGTGTCATAACACCATAAAAATGCCGTGTCATAACATAATAAAAAGGCCGTGTTATAACAACAAACAGCGTCACCTAACCTTTCTTTTACAAGTTCCATCTGAATGTTACGTTTATATGTTTTAAATATATTTCCTTGTTTGCATTTTGTTGTTTTGTATTGAGATCAGCCTTGGCAAAGGCTGAGTAAGTTTTATATTTTAAGAAGCTAAATTAAATTCGATGACATTTTGGCGAAATATATTAAATTTCAAGACGAAGGATATTTTTCACTAGATCTTATTATATATAATGTATTTTTCATTATCAACTAAAGTACAAAATCTATCTCCATTAAATTTATGTTGGGGCATTTCTAAATAAAAAAGACATTTTCGATGCGTTTTATTTAATTGTTTTTTTTCCAAATATGTATTAAAGTTCCTACGAACTTACATATATGGAGTTTGTCTTCCGTATGTGCAAAGGTTTGACATAGGCATGCGTTAAATATCGGAGAACATGGACATATGTTATAAAATTAGATTGGAAACGAACACTGCGATAATGAGCTTTGAATTTGGAATCAACTTACAAGTGACAGATCTAATCAAGCTTACAAGTGACAGATCTAATCAAGCTTTACGAGTAACAGATCTAATCAAGCTTACAAGGGACAGATCTAATCAAGCTTACAAGTGACAGATCTAATCAAGCTTAAAAGTGACAGATCTAATCAATCTTACGAGTGACAGATCTAATCAAGCCTACTAGTGGCAAAGAATATTGGTGTGGGTAGGTTGAAAGCCGTACTTGACGTTTTCTTCACGGATGTTAATTTTGTGCTTTTTCACATTAAAATAGAAAATATGAGCAGTTTCGTGTTTATAGCAGCCATTTAGGAGTGATCTTTGTTTTCTGAGATCAATCATCCTTGTGTAATGTATGTATTTCTGGATTGTTTTCAGAGATCGATCAGCCTTGTGTAATATATTTATTTCTGGATTGTTTTTTGCTCGAACAGGAAGCGACGGAAGTAGAGACGTAGGAGTTTTGATATTTGTTTCTTTTATATTCTTCTTTAAATCTAAATATCTGGAGGTGGATGAGTAGTTAGCTATATTATCTGCAAAAATTAAAACATTTTTTAGGTTCAAAGCGAATTTCACAACCAATGGAAGACTGACTGCCAGTTCATTCAGTACCTTATTTCTCGTACCTGATAATGCTAGGTAATTTATAGGTAAGTATATTGTAGCTGCGCCAAAAGGGATGGTGAAGATAGCAGTAATTCATCGAATGGACTAATATGTCGAACAATAAATCAGACAAATACTAGTTTATCCAATGGTGTGTCTGTGATCTATGTTTTTACTGTACCCGATGACCATGTAGCTTTTCTTGAAATTGCAAGCCTTAAAACACACGATCTGCATCATAAAATGTTGGTTGGAAAAATCTAAATGTATGTTTATTTGTTTTGCTTTGCTCTAAAACAAAACAAAGTATCTAGGAACTGTAGATATGTTTGAGAGACTGTCAAATGTGTGAAATAAACAATTTATTTAACATATGTGAAAATGTATTTCACAGAAAAGTAAATGTAATAAATAAGTACAAACAAACCTCTAGATCACATTCTTGCATTGTGTTATTCATATCCGAACATTTCATATATGAGAAAGTAAGAATTAACACTAGAACAGCTTGCTTTAATCATAAATAATACTTTGGGTAAATTTCACATCGAGGCTTTAATTTCGAAGTATGATTGTGCTCGTGAAAAGCGAAATCGAAACAGGATCTAATATTGTTTATTGGAATTTTATAACAAACTAAATAAACAAGCAAGCACGTTTTGTCCTGGTTTTTTATACATTGATGGAAACCAAAGTGAAAAAATCGAATAGTGAACAGATTGGTAGAAAATGTGATAATGTGCTGAGTTAGACCCCAAAGCATGTGCAGAAATAATTACGTCTTAAAATGTAAAGCATATTCGTCACGTGAGGGAGAAATAATGGAAAGCAAAGTAAGAAATCAAGCCTATGTAACATGCACTAGAGCGCTGTAGTACATAACGAATGCAACTTGAATTACAAACTTCTAAAATGCATACCATTTTGAGGTAGGTGGGGTGGCCGAGTGGTCTAAAAAGCTCGCCTTTACCAATCAATACTATGTCACCTCTTTCAGCTTAGGTTCGAGTCCCGGGTTCGGCCATGGTCGATATATGAGAAATCTTACAAGTAGCTCCCCGTGGGTCGGTGGTTTCTTACTGGTTTTGTTTCTTCTCTAGTTATATTGGCAGCCAGGTATTGTTTATCGAGTGCTCAAAACTGACGATGAACCCAAAACAACAACAAAAGCAATAATAACAGACTATTCATTTATATAGATATTTATGGATATGGCGTTATCTGTTCATCAAACAAATCTGTTAAAGAGATTAAGAGAAAACAAGTACATGTAAGTCAGCATCAATATATTTTAAAGTTTGTGAACCTAGAAAAAGGAAAGAAAGTTAAAAGAACAATCAGCTTTTTAGAATCCTTTATCTTCATGAGGCACTTTATATAACAGCTGTTAAAAATTGAATGAAGAAAAACAAGAGACACTGAAACAAGTTTACAAATATGCATCCTTTAAATCCGAGGAAGTATTTTTTTAGAGGATGAAGACCTGAATTTCTATATATTGAAAAATACTAAATAACATTTAAAATAAAAAAACGTGATTTAAATCCTACACAAATCTGGATATAACCGTGAAACAAATTGTAACAAATGATTTTGAGAACGATTCTCCAATTGATGAAAAACTGTGCATTGGGCAAACAGAAGAAAACTCCGATGAAAAGAACTACAGGAAAAATACATACAACGGACAGTGAATAATATACCATGGGCAAGAAGAAAGTATTAATAATGACCCACTGTTAGTCAGCTTGAAACAAACCATAAATTTACATTGGGTAAATCGTTATTAATACAAATTAATAGTAACGTGAAAGATACAATAATATATTATGACACTAGTGACAATCAGAAATGCAACATAATTCGTGTCCTACAAAAATAGGAAAAGTTTTTAACGTTTCAAATACGAGTTGAATGCTATTTCAATTTTGAATTAAGATTATAGCATGATTAATTTAGAGCAAAGTAAATAAAGTTTGTAAAATAAGTAGATATGTAAATAAAAATGAATCTAAAAAAATCTTCAAGTAATTTTTATTGAATCAAATTGAAATTCTCCAAACAAAAATATACTTGAATAGATTATTCGTTGATAAACTGTGTGACATCGAAATAAAAAGGAGACAGCTTGTTACGAATCTATGTTCTTAAATTAACTAACATTACAGAGAGAATACCATGGCACTGTCTAAAATTCACCAAATAATTTATTTCTCTAGAAAATTTAAAAAGAACATAAAGTAGTGTGAATTAAATCTCAAATAGTCCGAAATGTATTTAAGACCAATTGAATTATATTGGTATTTCAAAAAAATTCCAAAATTTAATGTGTTGACGTGCAAGAAGTTTTGAATTGGTTAATGTGCCAATATCCTGGAATGTGATAACTGTCTCTTGATGTATCACGATACTATCAACAAGGTGTCACTGAATGGAGTCACTATATTTCCAAATCAATTATTTTGTCCAATAAGATTTAATAAACATTTGTATTTCCAGTAAAAGCAAAACAATAACACTGATTCCACTTAGAATGTTAAGGTAGGAATTAATAATTTTTAAGCAATCAATTCTTTGCTCACCTCCACTTGATCTATATTGCCATTACCATTTTTGTAAGTCTTTCAACTTAATGGAAATTTCTTGTCTGAAATTTTCGAAGGAAAGAATCAAGATTGTGTATTTAACTCAAACTGAAGTAAACATGTTTACATTTTATCATAAGCTGAATATTACATTATAATAGGGAAAGTTTCCTAATTATTAGGTTTATTTACAATATAAATGTCACTGGTCACGTAGACTACACCGTTTTAATTATTTTTCTTCTCTATTTTAATATACAGCCTCAATTTTTCGACCTCTCTTTAATTACCTATTTATATATTTATATATTGCCACGATATCTGAAACTTTTAAATTGTCTACCGCTATCTATCTTTGCTTTTGAGTTGTCAAGAGCGCCACAAGAACCAACCCATGATAAAAATAACATAGTAATTATACCCAGCTTTCGTTTTATGTTTAAGTAATCGTTTTCTATTGTAAGATTTATTAAAAATTATTGCATTCAGTCCCATTCATATTTCTTGCAGACGTAGTCTTTCCACCATTAGCACTACATAAAGTAACATATAATGAAAAATGAGGTTTCCAGATGTAGATATACGCGTAGGCGAAAGCAATGTTATTAATTTAGTGTTAAACAAGTAGTAAACCAAACATATAGTGCTGCGAAGATGCAACATGCTTGGCGCCTAAAACATAACTACATTTAAGTCATTGTTTTGGACTGAAAATCATAGACAAACAACATTTATATTTGTGCATATCAACATTTGATTTGCAGGTGGACACATTGTTTGAACAATTTGTCAAAATTTACGTTGCCAATTTATGTTGGTTTTTGTTGTTCATAAAAGAAAAACACTGCGGCTTCTGTAAACTGTTGCAGGCATTGCAGACGTTTGGAAGAGCCAATATTTAACAGATCATCTCTAGTTAGTGAGATCTGCTGGCTATTCACTTTTTAAATCGTCAACAGAATATTGTTTCCAATGATCCATTAGAGTCTACTGGTAGTCGGTAAACACGTGTCAGAATACGGTTTGCAATGATCCACTAGAGTCTACTGTCAGTCGGTAAAAACGTGTCAGAATACGGTTTGCAATGATCCACTAGAGTCTACTGTCAGTCAGTGTTTTGCTCATTACATGCTCCTGATTGTAACTTTCTAAATTGTTTAACAGGAAGAACGCGTCTTTGACAAAGTTGCAACCATTTGTAAAACGTGTTAAAGGCAACTTGAGAATAACTGATAGAAGTGATAAATCGAAAACAAAATATCAGAGGTATAGGGAAAGAAACCAACTTAAAATGGCATCATAGCAAAGATAATAGGAATATTAAATAGTGAAATCAGCATAAAATTACATGTGAATTTGAAGGGACTTGTTAAAACTCAGATTAAACCATGCCATCAATACTGATCTTGGAAGGAATGGTATTCCAATGGCTGATAATGTGATATTAGACATATACACATATGAGGACAGCACCGAGAAGTGTAATGTAATACATGGTAAGGAAACCTTATACTTTCACGCCACATTTATTAATGCTTTCTAATACTCAGAACACGTCAAATCAACTATTTGACTTTGCAACTATCAAGCTAGAATATACCATAAACTTTATCTACAAAAAAAAACTGTAAAGGAAAGTACAATGAACCTATTTTAATGTAGCACTTAAGTCTGGTCTATTGTTTCATACAGGATGCTTTTGTAGAAGCTGTCAATATGTGCACCATCAAGAACTGATCCGGCAGAAGTTTCATAATTGAGCATCCATTTTATTATATTTCAATCGACTACATACTAGCTCGTCGACCATTATGGGACAAGGTTGTTACCATTGTAAAACAAGTGCACACATAAATGTACCTCGCTAAGTTCACTGACATTTATAGATAATAAATAACATATAACGTCAGCAAAATGTTTAACACTTCATCAAGAAGATGTTTTATGCGATATTAATGTTACTTTTGCATACAAAATTGTTTTGGAATAGTTTTACTATTGCTTCACCATCAAACACGTGCTTAGAAGGTGTATGTCGGGAGGCCCATAATGCCAATTTCACGTTGCTAGCCCATAATTATCTACCTGTTAACAAATTGTCTTTTACCCAACGAAATCGTTGCACAATAATAATTGTTATTAAAAACCCAATCGTTTTAAGTGCATTGTTCGCGCCACAGGAATGACATATTTAAAGATAGGGCAGTTTTGGGCACATTAAATGAATACGAATATGGGCAATGACTACACTTTTTGATTAGGACGCTAACGAAAAAGGTACAAAAAGGTATCATACCGAACACGGCAGTAAAAATCTAAATTAACAAAGCCCGTTATCACTACCAAATCTAAATTGTTCATTTCATATATGAGTCAATAAATAATAAGCATCTCGCCCTTGTGTCACAAAATTGCTATAAATAATGGTTTAGTTACAGAGTGCACAAGTATAAAACATGTGATATTACAATATTTCCCCATAAAACTCAATAGTCAGAACATGTGATATTATAATTCATAACACTCAATGTTATGAACATGTGATAATACAATTCCACATAACACTCAATGTTATGAACATGTGACAATACAATTCCACATAACACTCAATAATCTGAACATGTGATAATACAATTCCACATAACACTCAATAATCTGGACATGTGATATTACAACAATTCTCCATAGCACTAAATAGTCTGAACATGTGATATTACAACAATTCTCCATAGCACTAAATAGTCTGAACATGTGATATTACAATTCCCTATAAAACTCAAGTCTGAACATGTGATATTACAACAAATCCCCATAACACTCAACAGTCTGAACATGTGATATTACAACAATTCCCAATACCACTCAATAGTCTGAACATTTGATATTACAATTCCCCATAACACTCAATAGTCTGACAAAAGTCATATTGCAACAATACCCCATAACATTCAATAGTCTGAACATGTCATATTACAATTCCCCAAAACACTCAATAGGCTGAACATGTGATGTTACAGCAATTCACCACAACACGCAATAATCTGAACATGTGATATTACAACAATACCACATAACACTCAATACTCTGAACATGTGATATTACAAATTCTTCATAGCATTCAATAATCTGAACATGTGATATTACAACAATATCACATAACACTCAATACTCTGAACATGTGATATTACAAATTTCCCATAACATTCAATTGTCTGAACATGTGATATTACAGCAATTCCTTACAACACTCAATAGTAGGAACATGTGATATTACAACAATTCCCCACAACACTCAATAGTCTGAACAGGTGATGTTATAATTCCTCACAACATTCAATATTCTGAACATATGATATTACAACAATACCCCATAACACTCAATAGTCTGAACATGTGATATTACAATTCCCCATAACACTCAATAGTATGAACATGTGACATTACAATTCCCCATAACACTCAATAGTCTGAACATGTGATATTATAATTTCCTACAACATTAAATATCCTGAACATGTGATATTACACAAAGTTTATATAACACTCAATAATCTGAACATGAGATATTACAATTCCCCATATCACTCAATAGTCTGAACATGTGATATTACAACAATATCCCATAACACTCATTAGTCTGAACATGTGATATACAATTCTTCATAGCACTCAATAGTCTGAAAATGTGATATTACAACAATTCCCCATAAAACTCAAAAGTCTGAACAAGTGAAATTACAACAATACCCCATAACACTCATTAGTCTGAACATGTGATATTACACCAATTTTATATAACACTCAATAATCTGAACATGAGATATTACAACAATTCCCCATGACACTTAATCGTCTGAACATGTGATATTACAATATTTCACCATAACACTCAATAGTCTAAGCATGTGATATTGCAATTCCTCATTGAAGTCAATAGTCTGAACATGTGAT
>JAEAOA010001601.1:342500-356748 GCA_016746295.1 Potamilus streckersoni
TTTATCCTAATGAAAGTATAGATTTATTTCAATGACATAATTTCGCCAGTCATCGAATTAAAATCTAGAAATCAGGAAATTTTCTTTTTAATATTAGCTGCAGACTCATCGAGTATATTCCAGATTATGTAATATCTCACATACAGAACGTCTGTTTGTCTGTTTGTCTGTCTGTCTGTATGCATGTCTGTCTGTCTGTCTGTCTGCATGCATGCATGCATGTATGTATGTGTATGTATGTATGTATGTATGCATGTATGTATGTATGCATGTATGCATGTAAGTATGTATGCATGTATGCATGTATGTATGTATGTATGTATGTATGTATGTATGTATGTATGTATGTATGTATGTATGTATGTATGTATGTATGTATGTATGTATGTATGTATGTATGTATGTATGTATGTATGTATGTATGTATGTATGTATGTATGTATGTATGTATGTATGTATGCATTCCTGCATGCATGCATGCATGCATGCATGCATGTATGTATGTATGTATGTATGTATGTATGTATGTATGTATGTATGTATGTATGTATGTATGTATGTATGTATGTATGTATGTATGTATGTATGTATGTATGTATGTATGTATGTATGTATGTATGTATGTATGTATGTATGTATGTATGTATGTATGTATGTATGCATGCATGCATGCATGCATGCATGCATGCATGCATGCATGCATGCATGTATGTATGTATGTATGTATGTATGTATGTATGTATGTATGTATGTATGCATGCATGTATGCATGTATGCATGTATGCATGTATGCATGCATGTATGTATGTATGTATGTATGTATGTATGTATGTATGTATGTATGTATGTATGTATGTATGTATGTATGTATGTATGTATGTATGTATGTATGTATGTATGTATGTATGTATGTATGTATGTATGTATGTATGTATGTATGTATGTATGTATGTATGCATGCATGCATGCATGCATGCATGCATGTATATATGTTTGTATGTATGTATGTATGTATGCATGTATGCATGTATGCATGTATGCATGTATGTATGTATGTATGTATGTATGCATGTATGTATGCATGTATGCATGCATGTATGTATGTATGCATGTATGTATGTATGTATGTATGTATGTATGTATGTATGTATGTATGTATGTATGTATGTATGTATGTATGTATGTATGTATGTATGTATGTATGTATGTATGTATGTATGTATGTATGTATGTATGTATGTATGTATGTATGTATGTATGTATGTATGTATGTATGTATGTATGTATGTATGTATGTATGTATGTATGTATGTATGTATCCAGATATCAATTTTAAAGGAAAGAAACGATAACATGTGGCTTATGTAGAATATATTGAAATTTACAGTTGTTGAATAATAGTGGTGGATGAATAAAGGTTTCACCCTCTTCATTATCACCTATGGAACACACTAAACGCCATAACTCCTAACACCATTAGACTTCACTCCGCCCGGCTATGCTACATCAACTCCAGAAGCGACAGCGCCGCCATATCCCAAAGAGAAAACCCAAATTAGAACAACTTCCTCACTCATGTTAGAAACTACAGCAACCTGAAATATCACAGCGGGAACGAATATGATTACAATTATGAGATGATTGCAACATAAAATGCATACATCGCCTATGAGAATTCTTTTTGCAGTAATACCTGAGACTAGGACATTCCGAATGCATACAGTGCTAAGTCCAGCTCTAAATTTTACCTAACTACAACCCAAGATGAATTACCTCTATTCGTGCTCTAAACAGAGATTTTTATGGATCCAGCAGCGACATCTACGCTCTCATCAAATCAGCGAGAACAGCATTAACAGTCTCCTTCCCAGTGAAAGTGACTTTAACATTTTGAACTCTTTCGGTATTAGAGGCAATAGATGTATTGTTGGCTATTAGTTCATATCAAGAATATTTCTTCATTGTGGTATATCTCACAAAGGTATGATTTTTCTATCTCGTTTTTGATTTTTTAAAAAGACAAATTGAAAGTTAGTGCGTAAATTTCAAACGATTAACAACACTAATCTAAATTATGCTATATTTCATTTTTATTGAGTAAATAACCTTGTTGTACTTACTGCCATTAACATACGTCAGAGTTGCTAAGATTTCTATTACAGAGAGTGTGAGTGAACCTTTAAGTTTCATTCCATGCCCTAAGCATTTATATTAAACATCAAACCTGCTCGTCTTGACACCTCAAACTACATTATACATGTTTCGCTACTCTCATACATAACAGATCGTACCGTATTTACCTATCTTAAGAATAATTGTAATTTCCGCCATGTCGTTTCAAACATATTGATGCAGATGTTGATTGTTTTGTTAGCTCAATGTTGTTCGGTAATGTTATTGAGATTTTCTCTCACGTGTTTCATATGAAATCATATGAGTGTTTATCATATGGTATTGTCTTGGCAAAACGCCAAAGGTACGGCTCTAATGTCTTCAAACCAGTCAGAAGAGAGTTTACTTCTATGGTTTTGCAGCATCAAATGATGTCGTAGAGTTATTATGTATGTTTTTCTATAGTTAAAGTGTCTGAGCGATTGCTCAACACAGAGTTTTGTAAGCAGCTAATGCCCTGCATATTGAATTGTTGAAGCATATAAACAACTTCTGAGTAAAATTTGTTTGAAAAGATAACGGTGATACATTCCCTTTCGCACGACATAGGTAATGTCAGTAATACACGCTCAGTTTTACAATTTTAATGATGCACTAAATCATGTCGATTCAGTTTTACGATTTTAATATTTTCACTCACTGCTCATAGGTTCGATTAAATGCAATTTTATACACACACAGGTCAAGGTTTGATTGCAAATGAACAGACGTTATGGTTATTAGAGTAGGATTAACATAACAATAACATTTTCACCTTCATTGCTCTTGATTAATACCAAATTCGTGCAAGGTTCTCTTAGCAAACATTCTTACCTCAATGTCGCTGGTATTTAATGATATTATGTATGCAATAAAAAGACAAATTCAATATTGGTTTACAAACACTATCCATAATAATGAGAGTTCTTTTTACAACACTTCGCTGACGCAAAATAATAACCGTAGCCACTGATAAATATGTTCTACTGATGTTATGCAACAACATTAAAACAAAAAATTAACAAAAAAGAGTATAATAACATATAAAAAATAAAGAAACCAAGAACTACATACTGATATTAACTTTTTATACTCGTCTTACAGGACTAGTCATAGGGTAGGTAATGTAGAAATTTTTTTTCTCTCCGACAGACCTAATATTAATAGTAACCTTACTTTTGGGATTCATTTACTATTGTCAAGAGTGTTTTCGTTGTACTTCTCACTATTGTACTTGAACTTCATTGAATGTGTCAAATGTGTTTTCGTAGGATTCCCTTGAATAAATTCCTTCTTTACCATACTGATGTCACATTAAGTATTCTCCTGTCACATTGCATATTTCAATGTTTTCTAAATATATTGTTGTTTTTTTTTCATTCCTCATCGAGCTACTACATGGTAAATAGTTGTCTTTTCCTATTTCTTAACTTTTGTCAGTGCATTGTATTTTGGTCTTTTTAATATTTTTACTTCCTTGTGTAATTGTGATCTCTTTTTCATTTTATATTGGCTCCTTATTACACATTTTATAGTACATTTTTCCATGTATCTTTTATGATGTCTATTCTTGTGTATTTGTCAATGCACCTTACAGTTTATTAATTATTATACCTTTTATTGTATTCTTTTTTGAATTTCACAATATGTACTGCAATGAACATTGTTCTCATTGCCTTTTTGCAATTTATCAACTTACCAATGCATTTTAATTTTTTAACTTACCTAAGCATTGTAATTTTTGATTTTTCATATTTTTCTTTCTTCTTCCTCGTATACTTATCATTTTTTTTACTAGCCGCGAGGACTAGGTTGAAATAACCCAGGAGGTATTATCAAGATATCAATTTTAAAGGAAAGAAACGATAACATTTGTCATGTGTAGAATATATTGAATTTTATAGTTATTGAAAAACAAAACCTAGGAATTTGAAAAGAATACTATAATATTGATTTGGATTGTAAAAGAAGCATGGCCCAATCAATAATTCATATCCTGAACATAATAGAACGTTGAAATGAATTCAGATTAAACTCTGCTCTTGTTTCCTCAACTTGACTTAGTAATGGATAAAGCCTGCTTTAAAAATAATAAGCCTGGTTCAATAGTTCAGCAACGTACAACGAACAACGTAACTGCCTCACAATTCAATCAATAAACCCTTATTAATTGCGTTGTGATACTTGGAACAAAGCAACTGATAGTCAGTCTAGATAATTAGTTGGGTTAAAAGTTCAGAAAGTGAATGACCACTTACAACTAGAAGGTTATAGACACTATGATCCAAAAGGTCGTTCACTTAGGAAAATTACCGAGCATGCTCACCCTCTCTCTATCTTCTCTCCCCTCCCCTCTAAACTTGATAAAAGGTTAAAGCTGTCCTTGACAATCACGCAAGAACATGCGTGACTTGTAGAACAAAGGCATAGTTTATTAGACAGACCTCTCTGACCTTGAATGAAAACGTGATATACTGATGATTGCCAGCTTCCAAGATATAAAAAGGCTGTGGGTTGGTGAGTCTCAGTGAGACTTCAAGCTTCAGAGAGTGTAATTTTTATTTCTTACAGTGAGACTTCAAGCTTCAGAGTGTTGTGTCTATTTCTTAAAGCGATCCCACCTCTTCGCAGCCGATCTTATCCCCACAAGATGCAACATAGGTGTGACTCTTATTCTTAAGAATGCCGAACTTTCTTCCTTCTCGTAAATAGGCACGAGAAGAATGTTATGTTAGAAATAACTACTAACGAGCTCAATTTTACAACAGAGCAAGCAGACTCTTACATATCAACTAATTGAAAATTTCTAACTCAGTTTATGTATATATGCATGCATACATGCGTGTTCCTGTACACTGAATTGCACAAGTTTATGTCAATTTCTGAGGCTCAGGTCTGAAGAAATTTGTCCTCCTTTGTATTATTTAACTTCAAAATATAACTGTCTGACTTTATCCAATCCTACCTTTCGGTGGAATTGTGATGTGATATAAATGACTGTATCGAATCCTATCTTTCGATGTCATTGCGATATAAATGACCGTATTCAATCATATCTTTTACTTCCTTTCGATGGCACAGTGATTAAAAAACTACTTTTGTTGGCAGGGTCATGTAAATGACTTTGTCGAATCCTTCCTTTCGGTAGCAGGGTGATATAAATGATAAATGGTTTTTGAAGTTGCTAATTTTCCATTTGCAGTTTTGAAATTATTTCAATAACTCGATTATGTAAGCCTTAAATTCAAAGCCTGAATCGGGATAAATTTTATTGATAACGGTTTTTAGCAAACCTAACAAATAAAGTTGAATCGGCTATAGATAATAATTCACTTTCAGAAATGCGTTTAAGTATTTAATAAATTTACTACATAAACAATGATACATACAGATTAAGACAAATTAAAAAATAATAGCTATCCGATCCTGGTGTCGCAATTAGGAGATATATTTTATTTGTAGCTCTTTCACCTCGTATGCTATTGATATTTGCGACCATACTGGAAGATAAAATTCTCAAATCCCCATGTGTTTAAGTTATATGCAAATATACCGATTTCTTCGAGGACGTATCAATAGTTTTAAACCAGTTTGCACACAGACATTTCAAAAGAGCTTTCACACAGTTTGTCTGGTTGTGTTGAGTTTCCTGTGTCAGTTTTCAGCATTTGATCGATTATAATGATTACCGGGAAGTTTTCTCAAATAAACACATTGGTTAATCCCGAGACTCGAACCCACGCAGATTTGAGATGGCATTGATCTGTCAAGTCGATCACCACTAGCGGCCACTTTGAAAAGAGAATTAGAAACCGATCCTTATATATTCAACAATGACTCCTGTAAATATTGTCACTATATTCGTGTTGTACTGGGTAAGATATTGGCATTGATTTGTTGATATAATTTCTTTACAATCTCCAGTATTTATTAAAACTAACATTTGCAGTGTCTATCGGAGCTGAAAGGAATACTGCAAGTTTATAATAGAATATTCGTTTAATGTATTTGGAGAGTATTCGAATATCTTTGATATTAAATAAAAATAGTGTGTGTGTGTGTGATTTTGATGGTTTTAACGTAGCTTTAAAATTTGTCAGTCATATCAGTGGGGCATTTTATGGTCATGTCCAGCAGAGGGGATCAGACATGTATCGTGCTTTCCCACCTAGAATAATGATACTGACTCCATGCCTATCAGTCATAACACTAACCTTTTTAATTCTGAGGGCCTAGCAAGGCAGCTGTTAGTCTTTGGTATGAATCGGCCGGGTTCGAACCTGCGACATCCTGCGAAGGGAAGTTCTAACCTATAGGTCACCGAAGCGGTCAACAATATTATAAGATCTGTCCTCTTTCATCTCTTGCCTTTGTTTACTTGGTATTCATTGATATCACACTAATACCCACACTCACAACTACAACAGAAACACCACCAAACCACAGTATAAATATGTAATTATTTCGACATTGTCCACAATTTTTTCGAGAACTGATTTGCTCACAATCCAAATCACATAGACATGTCGCCAGTGTGACTAATTGAATATTGATATATTGATTTCAGGTCTCCGCAATTTTGTCATTCAGCATTATACCTCACAACGTTGTATCTTAAACACAATGATACTATAATAATTTTGCAATTCCTTCAAACCTAAACAAAAGACCAAATGCGGAACTGAATTGTAATAAATAAACTTATCTAAGGTTGATTCGGTGCGGTGATAGGTTATGGTTTGTAGAAGTGACTACAGTTGCTCGTGATAGAACATACGTCCGACAAAGTTCATAGACCTTTCAGAGCTATGGTTGACTTATACTTAAAGGCTTGGTTAAGGCGAAATTTGATTTCAAATAATTTTGCAGATTTTAAGTTTTTGACTTGTAACCTGATTGGCATTACCAAGTTTACATCTCTGCTTATTATGTCTTGACGAAAACGCTCTCAAACTCTCTGGATATGCAAATGAATATGTCAATCCCAATTTCTATTCTAATTCTGATGTTCAGATATTCATTTCAACTCTGATATCCATCATCATTACTATTTAACCTTTTTGATGGTTCTTATGCTTTTCTTACAAGACATAATTGGCCAATCATTCTCATTACAAGAAAAATGAATAAAATAAAACGAAAGCAAATATGTTATGGCGCCTCAAAGGACAATAAAGAAATCCGACTAATACGCTTGCGTTTGATTTATAAGACAAAATCAATTTGACATTTTCTTTAAATTCTCAAAATATGATTTTTTCGGAATCTTCAATGATTTTATATTACCTATTTTTCGACAGTTATTGTCCGTTTGTTCCAATCAGGTCTTATTCATATTCCTAATTTAAATAATGATAACAAAAGTAGTAGTGGTGTTATTTATTTAGATGCATTCCAAAGCAAGTAATAGTCGTTTTAAAATCAATCATCATGTTTTATCAGCGCTTCAGTTGCAACAATACCATTAGAGGAGCCTGCAAAGCTCAAGGATGAAATTAACTTGAAGTATGATTCGATTGTGTTTCCTGTTTATAGGAAACGAATAACTTCACAGCTTAAAATTAAAACAAACAAAGAAAGAGGAGTCAACTAGGCACGTAACAAAAAAATGACGTTTCTATATGTTTGATTAAGTCGGGTTTTCTGGCGCACCTAATCAAAGTCCCTAATGCTTTCAGTGATTTTCAGGGAATGACAAGGATTACGGAAGCTCTCGTTTACATGATTTTTGCTTTGTATTTTTAAATCTGGCGCCTCGATTGATGAAAATGATGAGTAATGTAATCTTCTTGAAAAGCAATTATACTTAATGTGCTAAGATGAAAATCAAAGATACAAAATAAAACAAAAGACACACGCAAAACGACAGAACAGCAGCACATTTCAAGATTATTTCAAGTTCTATCTCAAGTAGCAGCAGAGAGGGTGAACCCTACAACAATATATTTGCGACAAAATCGATTAAAGCCTCAGAATGCCAATGGAGCCTTCCTACGAAATCTCATATTTTAACCAAAAAAAATTAAAGGTCCCATCTTAGCGATTTTGTCGTGAATACATTGTCATAACCACACTCAAATTGCTGCCATCTACGTCTACAAATTTTTGCGACAGAATCGATTAAAGCCTCAGAATGCCAATGGAACCTTCCTACGAAATCTCAATATTTCAACCAAAAAAAAATAAAGACCCCATCTTAGCGATTTTGTCGCAAATACATTGTCATAACCACACTCAAATTGCTGCCATCTACGGTCGCAAATATGTTGTCATTTCACCCTCTCTGCTGCTGATTAATACAAATTATTTAACCAAATATTTGATCAAGTCCAATACGATATCGTGACCGAGGGTCGTGTAAATTTATTGTTATAAATCCATATGGGACAGACTGAGCATGACTAAAGTAATTTTTAAATCCATTGAAGTCCATATCGGAACACCATGTCTGCCAAATATTTCGTAGCGTATGTGTATCAACGCCATTGAATACAGCAAGAATATTGCAGTTATCGCGAATCACTTTTGGAATTTGAGTATATCGTTGAGTGACATATATCACGTCAGTGTTTTTATGCCTACCTCGGGAAAATATTCTAGCAGGGTTCTTTTGATTATCTAACATTACATCATCGTACACTACAAGATTGTTTATGTCTCCATCGAGATCTTCTACTGATGGTGCATCATCAATATCAGTAATAAAGTCGATTACACTTTCACCTTTAATTTCTGATGCTTTTTCATTATAATCTTTTAGCACTTCATAGCACCGTTGATCATCTACGGATGGGGCAACTAAATATAATCTATCCCACTTCATAAATCGCATTATCAAATTAAGCAGTAATTGTGTTTTGCCTGATCCAGATGGTCCGATTATAATGGCACGGACAGAATTCGGAAGCGCTGCGTGGTGTTTTACCGGTTCTCTTCTTTTAGTCGCTGAAAAATCAATTATATTCATAACGCTATATATAAATTATGGATCTATATTGTGTTAAGTGTAAACAGCGTACTGATACAACCGATCAGACAACCATTACAACTAAAAACAATAGACTAGCGCTTACTGGTAAGTGTGTAACATGTGGTACAAAAAAATTTAGATTTTTAAAAAAAAGCAACTCGGAGGTGATATTGCCGCAAAACTTGGAAAACTCCCCGGAACCCCATGGGCAAAATACCCCGGAGAAAAACACCTTCCAGGATATAGCTACTGTGGTCCCGGAACGAGATTAGATATCAGACTTGATGATCAAAATCAGCCCCGGCCTGGTGAGTATCCGATAAATGCTATTGATAAGGCATGTCATGCTCATGATGTTGCATATAAAAGCAATAATTTGCAACAAAGACATATCGCGGATGTAAAATTAATTCATGCCTTAAATGCTATTCCCGATAAATCCTTCAAAGAAAAATTGGCTTCATGGTTGGTCAAATCAGCTATGAAAGGCAAATTAGTGTTAGGTGCTGGTAATTGAAAACACCAGTGTTTTTATAGTATGGAATCTATTTATTATTCTCCGAAAGGATACTGGAGGGGTAAAGCAGCAATCAGTAAACTCGCTAACGCTGCAAAAGTGAAAAAATCCACTGCAAAAGATTGGTTATCCAAACAAGCTATATGGCAAATTTATCTACCACCGCCTAAACAAATTAATTATTCTCATTTTGATGTTACCGTACCCAATGAAGTTCATCAGGCTGATTTATTGTTTTTACCACATGACCATGGTTACAAATACGCGCTAACTGTAGTTGATATTGCGAGTCGATTTAAACAAGCAGAACCATTGAAAACAAAGGCAGCTTCTGAAGTCGCTTCTGCATTTGAAAGGATTTATCGACGAGGTCCTCTAAGATGGCCAAATCTATTACAAGTTGATCCTGGCAAAGAGTTTCAAGGTGCTGTTCTATCAACAATGAAAACTCATAGTGTTACAATACGACGAGGACATACTGCGTTACATCGTGATCAGGCAATTGTAGAACGATTTAATCGAACTCTTGCAGAACGGTTATTTGGATATCAATATGCAAAAGAATTCATCCAAGAAAAACGATCTCGTGAATGGGTCCAAAGGTTACCGAGTGTAGTTGCAGCGTTAAATAATGAGATTACTCGAACTATTAATATGAAACCAAATATTGCAATAAAAAAAGAATATATTCCCGAACAACCGCAGCGGGTTAGCACTCAGCCACTTCTCGGTGATGTTACTGTGAGATATTTATACGAACCAGGAGAGCTTGAAGGCGGTAAAAGAAGAGCTACTGATCCTATATGGAGTGTTACTACGCATAAAATTTCAACTATAACGCGATCAACTGGTAGACCTCCAATCTACAGATTGGATTCAACTGCACCTCAGCGTGGTTTTACACGCGAACAACTACAAGTCATTCCGGACGATACTCAATTACCGCCACATGGTCTTAACTAGCTCCGTTACGTCTATTACACTCAAGACAGGTCAACATCACATTGTTTCTGACATGACCAAGACTGTTATTTTTTCTGTCTACGGTGAATTGTCGAGGGTCTTTATCCGAATACTGCCAGTGCATTATACAATTGCAGCTGGCGCAGTGATTATTCTGTTGTTCTTTTAATGCGATTATTACTTCAGCATCAATATCAAATTCTCGTTGTTTTTTTTTGTCCTGCTGTTTGTAGCCAGAGAGTTTTTTATTAATGATGCTAATATCAGTGTTATCATCGTTTGCATTAAAATCATCATCGAAAACAATCCTTCGTAGTTGATTTATTCGTCGTACTCTGGACACTGCGAGATAGACTAAATTTGACCATTCAATGCGATTATCAACTATCCAAACAATTGTATCCGTGATGGTCAATCCTTGTGACGAGTGTATTGTTGTTACATAACCAAGCGTCCATGGTGATTTATCAGCGCATAATGCATCTTCTACAGTATTGATATCAACTAGCACAATATCATTTAACACTAGAATCTGTTTCTCCGTCTGGCCTGGAATTTCAACTTCAATATTCTGCTTTCGTGTATCCAATGGTCTATAACACAACGGTACTGGAAACGTTAGGAATTTTTTCTTGTGTAGCTCAAATAACTTTTTCTGAAGTGCGTCTCTGACTGTCTTTCTACTTGCTACTACAAAATCATTTGGTCTCCATGTTTCCCAAAAATCATTCATAGATGTTTCAGAAATTATTTCACGCGCTACTTCACATTGAATTCTATCGGGTTGTAATCTAATTAGTTTTTTAAACTCACGTAACTGCTCATCGAGTGCTCTATAGTCAGTATCAATTTCTTCGTAATAATCAACAAATCCTTTTAACCAATTATGTGGACTTCTACCAACAAATGGTGGTGGTTGACCATGATCGCCGCACAATATAATTTTTGTATTTTTTTGCAATAACCAATCAAGAAACATTTTTAATACATCTTCTGAAACAGTACATGCTTCATCCCAAATAATAACCGCTGGAATAAATTTCTCACCCATTCGCTCAGGAGTCCAAGCATCGCCCTTGTATCGAAAAAAACTATGATACGTGCAAGCTTCAACATTTCGTTGTTTGATCTCTCTCGCTAGTCTATGGGTTGGTGTGAGTACAATCATGGACGTTCTCTCTCGATATAATTCTATCGCACGTGTTGTCTTTCCAGATCCACCACAACCGTTTAAATAAACTGTTTTATATCTACAAATTGGATCTGATATCGGTGGTGCTTTAGACATAGATTTTTCACTGATAGAATTATCGTTCTTCAGGTAACTACTTTTAATCTCAACGTCTGCTGATTCAGAATAATCGCGTTGTATTTCTTGTTTAATTCGCCATGTTCCCCAAGTCTCTTCGCTATTAGTAAATTTAGTTATCTCTTTGATATATTTTTTATCGACATACATTGAATCAATTGCAACTCTGACTGCTATACTAGGAAATCTATTTATCATTGCAAATAAATTGATAGATGCATAACCCAGCATAGAAGCTCTCAAATGTAGATATGCAGAGCTTTCTCCATCACTGTAAGTAACAATTCTACCTAACTTTGTTTTATTGGACAAGAAGGCTGTTTTACAATTTGCGTATCTATTTTTCTCTACTGCATCTTTAATAACGAAGTCGTATTCGGCATCATCTATAATCAATCGTGAGGATTGTTTTTTAAAGTTAAATTTTTTTCCACCCTGTGTAAATTTACCGATTATTCTTCGGCCGAGATCCTTTGCTTCATTATTTCGTTGATTAAATATCCTTTTTGACCATTCAATAATGTACTCCTCGTCAGCATCAATATGTTTTCTAGACTTATCGATTATACTATCAAGACATTCTGGTTCTGGTAACCAGACATTGGTTTGTTTTCGATATGAGATAATCGCTTCGCTGACAATCAACGAAACTAACACTTTACAATCAATCATATATCGCAATAACACTATTGGTAACCACATCCTTTCAGCCATGTGTCTACCAATCCAAACATAACAACACGGATGAAGTCCTTCAGCGAATTCAAATGATACTACGCAAGCAAAACCGGTCAAATCAAAATCAGGCAGTGGTCCATTAATAGCAACGCGAGTCATTTCATGTGTGGGGTGTCCAAACCGTTTAAAATACTCACCAGCGAATCCATATCCTAGAAAACTTCCTGGATAACAGGCAACGATATCAACTGATATCATATTCTCACGATTGTACTTAACGTTCCATAGACCGCCATGATAATATTCCAAACAGCTGGATTGAACATCCTGTAAAAACTCTTTTCGTGTTGGTTTCCAATTATTTTTCTTTCTTGCAAAATGAGCTGCAACTGATGGAATTGTAAAACAATTTGTAAGTAACTGTTCGTAATCTTCGGATTTTTCATTAAAAACGCTAGCGTTTTCACTGAGACTTATTGCTAGATTTTTCATCCTATTATGTAGACTTTCACTACGATATAATTCACCGTTAGGTTTCACAAATTGATTGAATTGACATTCTTCATCTTCAAAACTATGAAGTAGCCATACTGATACAGGGTCGTTTTTACACAAACTAGCAATAGCATCGAATAATCTTTCTTCAGTGAGAATACCATCCTTGATGAATTCTTCTGGGATATACTTCACTGTTCTGTCTCGCGGGAATATTGTAACCGCGGATGTCCATGCGTGCTTGTTATGATCAATAATTTTGATTGGAGCTCCGTTTTTATTGTATTTTGATTCGTATAATACTTCGCCAGTTATCGTTAAAACGGTTATCGGAAATCTCAACGACTTTTCCAATCTAGCTATATCGGAAATAGTTGCTCCGTTCTCTTTCACTGTTAGCTCCCATTCATCTATTTTTTTATGTCTTAGATCGGTTAATTTATTCCCACGGAGTGCATTTGTAAAATGTTCTAAGACTCTTTGTGCCACACAGTTGAGTGGCTTTTCCGCTGACGTTGACTGTTTCATTGGTGCTAGTTTTCCAATGTCAGGGTTATTTAACGGATACATCCCATAAACGACTGCTGTTTCTGGATACGCTTTTTCATAGTATGGTTTATCAATTCCAGTTAACAGCCCTGGTCTGGAATAACGGCTAACAATGACTGATGTCCCATCTTTGAGAATTGGAACAAATTTGTCTCTTATAATATATTCGCCCGATTCTAATTTGATAATGAATTCACTCTGATAAAATACCGTTTATTGCCAAGTTGTGATAGTATCATAGCTGCTGTTTCATCATTCATTCTAGCATCAACAACACCATCAATTCTAAATGTTGACCAGGTGTGTGATGCATCATCCTGTTTAAACTCATGAACACAATCTCGTATTTTTCTAATCAGAATTCTATTAGTTATTCTCTCTTTTGGTACGTCTTCGAGAGTTCTATCAAGATTGAATTTAATATTTTTCCGAGGCTTGATTGCCGATAATCTCTTGAATTCTTCATTCATATAAATAAGACAAGTATTTAAATAGAAAAGTTTGTTTATATATAATGAATCACTGCAAATGGCTTATGATCGGATCAGTAACCCCATGCAATAAATCGTGTAGAGGTGAATTCTGTGGATATCACTTACAGAGTGTCAGAAAATTT